>CM021101.1:54849760-55008774 GCA_007115665.2 Sequoiadendron giganteum | reverse complement strand
CTCTCCCTCCCTTTATCTCCCTCTCCCTCTCACTCTCTACCTCTCTCCTTCTCTCCCTCTCTCTCCCTCTCTCTCTCCCTCTAATTCTCCCTCTCACTCTCTCACTCTCCCACTCACCCTTTCTCCCTCTCCATCTCACTCTCCCTCTCACTCTCTCTCTCTCTCCCTCAACTCTAAACTCTCTCTCCCTCTCCTCTCCTCCCTTTATCTCCCTCTCCGCTCCCTCTCCCTCCTTTATCTCCCTCTCCCTCTCCTCTCTCCCTCTCCCTCTCCTCTCACTCTCTCCTCTCCCTATCCTCCCTCTCCTCCTATCCTCTCCCTCTCCTCTCCCTCTCTCTCCCTCTCCTCCTCAACTCTATAAACTCTCTCTCCTCTCCCACTATCCTCCTTTATCCTCCTCTCCCTCTCTCCTCTCTCTCCCTCTCCTCCTCCCTCTCCTCTCACTCTCTCACTCTCCCCAATCCTGCTTCTCCTCTCATCTCAATCTCCCTCTCCCTCTCCCTCTCCCTCTCCCTCTCTCCCTTTGTCTCCCTTTGTCTCCCTCTCTCCCTCTCTCTCCCTCTCCCTCTCTCCCTCTCCCTCTCCCTCTCCCACTCTCCCTCTCACTCTCTCACTCTCCCTCCCACTCTCCCTCCCACTCTCCCTCTCCCACTCTCCCTCTCTCTCTCTCTCTCCCTCTCCCACTCTCCCTCTCCCTCTCCCTCCCCCTTTGGTCTATGTGTGTACAAATCGGATATCCGATCTAAATTGGATATCCAATTTGTGAAACTTCATTGTGCGGAGGTGAAATCTTACTATTGCAGAACATGTTTAACAAATCAGATATCCGATTATATCAGATATCGGATTTGTGGGCCATAGAAAAACCCCATGTGGGCTGTTTTTATGCATTCCAACGGACCCTGGATTCTGTTTGTAGCACTTTGTAGGCGACAAACACACGGTTTCAGATAGGAAGAGAGAAAGATAAATTTTTTGCAGCATCTTGTACTCAAATTTGTCATACATAATGATTTTTTAGCATCTTTTATTTGGTATAATGGGGAGCAGCAGTCGTTAGAAGCAAAAACGTAAGAGAAAGATGAAAAAAGAACAAATTGAAGGATATAGACAAAGAGATAGAGAAGGTCATAGGAAGAAAAGACAAGGTATGTTAAATATTGGTGAACTTGAGCCCTATGGTCTTTCAAGTGAAGAGGAAATTGAATATGTTCAAGGTGAAAATGTAGAACATGATATTGAAAATTTTCAAGGTGAAAATGTTGGAATTGAAGATGTTGAACATGATATTGAAATTGGGAATGAAAATATTGAAATTGATAATGAAAATGTTGGAATTGAAGATGTTGAACATGATATTGAATTTGGGAATGAAAATAGTGAAATTGATAATGAAAATGTTGGAATTGAAGATGTTGAACATGATATTGAATTTGGGAATGAAATTGTTCAAATTGATATTGAAAATGTTCAAGGTGAAAATGTTGGAAATGAATATGTTGAACATCATATTGAAGCAAATGTAAATTATGTTTCACCAGATTACACGAGAAATGAAGAACCTTGTGTGGAAGAAAGACATATTCCAAATTCAAGACCTTCAAGGACCCCTAAATGGTTAGTTGAAATTGATGATAACATTATAAACAATTTTGAAGGCAAGAGGTCAACACGAACTATTCGGTTGTGGGATAGAATACTTTTCAACCAATATTTTAGCGATAAGACATTGACCGAGCAATGCCAAATTTTTGTACAATTGCTAAAGATGCAAAAGATGAGACCTTTGCTAGCCAAATTGAAGATTTGTCTGAACAAGAGGACTGAAAAAAATTCTATTATTGTCAAAAATATTTTTAATGCTCTCAAGTCTATTGGAAAAATAACAAGGAAAAAGATAAGAGAGATGCTCGGAGAGTTATTACCACCGCCCTAGTAAGCCATCAATTGCAAAAGGCTCGCTTTATGAGACAATCTTGTATTGATTTTGACTTAAATCATAAAACTTTGGATAGAGCACTTGCAAGAAGAGAAAGAATAGATGATCCTCTTCAAAATGATACATGGGCTTTTTCCAGAAGGCTTACACGTGTTGATAAGAAGCTAACTGATAATGTAAAGCAAGCAATTCAACAATTTTGGCATGATAACTCTATAGTTTCACCCAATGCAAAGGATGTTTTAAAGTTAGGAATTTGCAGTCGAGAGCGTTACACCGCATCCTAAACATTTCTTGGAATGAAGCCAAACAATGTTGTTCAAAAAATTTATTCAAACACATCCAAATATGGAAATCTCGCAAAGAAATTTTGAAGGTTTGAAGCCATTTTATTGTGTTCCTCTTAAAATTCGTAATACTTGTTGTTGCAAATACTATGTGGAGTTTTCAATGTACCATAAACTATTATGCTATATCCATTCTACTTTGCATACTAATGAAATGTTGTAGGAGTGTGGTGCAATGCATCTTCCGAAATCATCAAGGGACTTGATAGATCTATTTTTATGTTCTAGGGATGATGGTTCCTTTTTCTATAGAAATGATTGTTTAAATGCGAAGTGCTCACAATGTGGTGGCTTGTCAAAGTTTGTTCAATGTTTTCATGAGGGTTCCGAACATGAATTTGGAAAGAATCTTGTTGAGAAAAAGAGATATGAGATAGTCAAATATACTTTGCAGAGTGGAGGTGAAGGTTCTAGATGCGAGTTGGTTACAAAAGAATGCAGTGTTGCTGATTTTATTTCAGATTTTAAGGACAATCTTTTCCAAAAATATGCAAGGCATAGTCATAGGTCTCAGTGGTTGGATCAACAATTCAGGATATGTAAGGACTCTTTTCTGATTGGCCCTATTACATCAATGGTTGATTTTGCTGAAAACTACACATTGCAACCACAAAATAAGGTGCAATCTCAGTATTACAATTCCATTCAGATTGCTATTTTTTTCCACATAACGTTTAGACATGCACCTAATAGTACAGAGGAGGATCGAAAGATAATCAGAGAGTATCATTTTTATATGAGAGATGATAGATCTCACTCGTCCGAGTATGTCCAACATTGTTTCGAGAATGTTTTTGAGTTCTTGCAAGAGCATGATATAGCACTAGGCCGACATCTGATTTGGTCAAATAACTGTACAGGTCAATTCAAGAATGCTCGTATGTTTTATTGGTTGAGTAGAATGCATGCAGAGAGGGGTGTACCTAATATTTGGAGTTTTTTTGAAGCTGGGCATGCGAAAGGGGAGCATGATGGAGCGGGTGCATGTGTAAAGAGAGCTCTAGTTAAGGAGCAATTGAAGATTTCAGGAGCAAAATTCAGTGATGCACGTTCTATTGTTGATTGGTGTAGTTTAGCATTGTCACAGGGAGGGACACTTGATTCAACAGTGCACAAATTCTTTTGGTTGGTTGAGGAGGGTACAATGGGAGGCAGATTGGATTGTCATACAATCAAAGATTCTTCAAAGATGCATTCATTTCGAAGCTCAGATGCAAGCACATGGACCATTTGGACACGACAGTTGGCTTATTTTTGTCAGAGTTGTATTTAGTGCGAGTGGGTGGATACATGGATTCCATAGTATCTAACTCCTTTATATCAAACTATATCCATGAAAAATTACACAATGGAAAGTTCACGTCATTATGATCAAATTTCAGATCTACTACATCCAAGACATGTTTTTGTAGTTGTTGCACCGCAAGGGAATGAAGAGAGATCAAAATATTGGTTGGCTTGATGTGTGCGGGTAAAACACAAGCTAACACAATCAATGGAAGATGATGATGGGTTCGTGTATCCTACAGGTTCAGTTGTGGTTGTAGGAACTTGGTTGCGAACATACATGATTAGAAAGAATGGCATAGCTGCATTTGAAGACTACGAGAAACACAAAACCATTCTCATGTATTCACACCTTGTTATAGCAAAAAATGTTAAGTTGTTGAAGCATCATGCCAAACCAAAGAAAAAACAACTATGGACACTTAGTAATGCTGATCATGAAGCAATATTGGATACTCTTAAGCAAAGAGATGACCCTTCAGGCACACTTGAATAGCATATTCAAGAATGGAAAGTACAATGCTTAAGCCTCTTTTTTGTTGTGACAATATAGATATATCATTTGATAAATTTTGTGATATTCTTAGCACGATTGATCATGGACCTGCTGCAACAATAGCCAGCTCTGATCTTTTCAAAGAGGTATGTGACATATTACAATAATATAGATTGGTTATTTAGAGCATCTTTTATAGTTTGCATTACTAATTCATCATCATTCAGGTTGTTTAGATTAATATAGTTTTCATTACCAATTCATCATCATTCAGGCACACTTGAATAGCATATTCAAGAATGGAAAGTACAATGCTTAAGTCCTCTTTTTTGTTGTTACAATATAGATTTATCATTTGAATTTTTTTACGATATTCTTGGCACGATTGATCATGGACCTGCTGCAACAATAGGCAACTTTGATCCTTTCAAAGAGGTATGTGACAAATTATAATAATATCGATTGGTTATTCTAAGCATATTTTCTATTGTATGTAGTTTAACTGCTACCTTGATGGTTTGTACGAGTGCTTGTCACTCCAAAATGCCAACATACTACTCTTGTGGAAGACTGTGCCCTAAATGCCTCAAATAGGCAAATTTTGTAAAAATTAAATTTTGAAATGTGAAACAATGTAAAAAGGTCATAACTGTGTATGGGCATAATCTATATCTAGTGATGTTTTTCTAAATACGGTTCAAATGTCTGCCATTGTATAAAGGGTACGTTTAAAATGTAAAAATATTTTTGTACTTAATCGAGCTACAACCGAAGGTTTTCTTCCTGGTTCTTTCTTATCGGTATGCTCGTTTGAACCAGGTTTTGTAATATCTCCTATTTATATATAACAAATTATAGTGGCTTGCCACTTTTTTGAAAAACAAAAAAGTAAAAAGTTTATTGTGAATTTCATTTTCCATGTAATTGATTCAAGTTGATTGGGTAAGAGTTTTCTCATGCAAGAGCTAGGAATTGCAGAATCTTGAACCAACCTAAAATATTTCTGCCCCCACATTTCATTGACATTAGCACTTTGGACTCTTAAGGGAAAACGCCACTCCAATGCTGCTCAGAGCGATTCAACATATTTGGGTGCAAGAGAGAACCATACCTAACGTAAACGTACACATCTAGACATGTTGGAATAGTCCATTGGGTTGTATGAGTTCGAGAATGAAAGTTGCACTACTTTGCAACTTTACACTGCTTGTATTTGATAAATTTTCCCTCAACTGAAAACTCATCAGCACGGGAAAACGCCTTCAAGATAAAAAAAACCAAGAGAGGTTATTGTAGATGGTCTCAACATGATCCCATATCCTCAGATGAAGAGTTTGTAAGCATCACGGTTTCTAAGAAATAGTTTGTCAAAGTTTGCTGCCTTTTAGCACTTTGGACTCTTAAGGGAAAACGTCGCTCCAATGCAGCTCGAAGTGATTTAGCGTATTTGGGTGCAAGAGAGAACCATACCTAACGTAAGCATACCCATCTGGATGTTTTGGAATAGTCCATTGGGTCATATGAGTTCAAGAATGAAAGTTGCACCACTTTGCAACTTTACACTGCTTGCATTTGGCAACTTTTCCCTCACCTGAAAAATCATCACCATGGGAAAACGCCTTTGAGATAGCAAAAATCAAGAGAGGTTTTTGTAGATGGTCTCAACACGATCCCATATCCTCAAACGAAGAGTCTGTAAGAATCACGGTTTCCAAGAAATAGTCCGTCAAAGTTTGCTGTCTTTTAGCACTTTAGACTCTTAAGGGAAAACGCCGCTCCAATGCAGTTCAAAGCAATTTGGCATATTTGGGTGCAAGAGAGAACCATACCTAGCATATACATACCCATCTGGACATGTTGGAATGGTCCGTTGGGTCGTACAAGTTTGAGAATGAAAGTTGCACCACTTTGCAACTTTACACTGCTTACATTTGACAACTTTTCCTTCAACTGAAAACTCATCACCACGGGAAAACGCCTTCGAGATAGAAAAAACCAAGAGAGGTTATTGTATATGGTCTCAAAAAGATCCCATATCCTTAGACGAAGAGTCTATAACCATCATGGTTTTTGAGAAATAGTCTGTCAAAGTTTGTTGCCTTTTAGCACTTTGGACTCTTAAGGGAAAACGTCGCTCCAATGCAACTCGGAACGATTCGGCGTATTTAGGTGCAAGAGAGAACCATGCCTACTATAAACGTACCCATCCAGACATACTAGAATAGTCCATGGGGTCGTACGAGTTCGAGAATATAAGTTGCACCACTTTGCAACTCTACACTGCTTGCATTTGGCAACTTTTCCCTCAACTAAAAACTCATCACAACGGAAAAACGCCTTCTAAATAGAAAAAACCAAGAGAGGTTATTGTAGATGGTCTCAACATGATCCCATTTCCTCAGACAAAGATTCTGTAAGCATCACGGTTTTTGAGAAATAGTTCATCAAAGTTTGCTGCCTTTTAGCACTTTGGACTCTTAAGGGAAAACATCGCTCAAATGCAGCTCAAAGCGATTCAGCGTATTTGGGTGCAAGAAAAAACCATACCTAGCATAAATTTACCCATCGTATGTGTTGGAATAGTCTATGGGGTTGTATGAGTTCGAGAATGAAAGTTGCACCACTTTGCAACTTTACACTGCTTGCATCTGACAACTTTTCCCCCAACTGAAAACTCATCACTACGGAAAAATGCCTTTGAGATAGAAAAAAACAAGAGAGGTTATTGTAGATGGTCTCAACACGATCCCATATCCTCAAATGAAGAGTCTGTAAGCATCACGATTTTTGAGAAATAGTCCGTCAAAGTTTGCTGTCTTTTAGCACTTTGGACTCTTAAGGGAAAATGTCGCTCCAATGCAGCTCGAAGCGATTCAGCGTATTTGGGTGCAAGAGAGAACCATAACTAGCAAAAAAATACCCATTCAGACGTGTTGGAACAGTCCGTGGGGTCGTACAAGTTCAAGAATGAAAGTTGTACCACTTTGCAACTTTAGACTGCTTGCATTTGACAACTTTTCCCTAAACTTAAAACTCGTCACCACGAGAAAACGCCTTCGAGATAGCAAAAACCAAGAGAGGTTATTGTAGATGGTCTCAACACGATCTCATATCCTCAGATGAAGAGTCTGTAAGCATCATGGTTTCTGAGAAATAGTCTGTCAAAGTTTGTTGTCTTTTAGCACTTTGGACTCTTAAGGGAAAACGCCGTTCCAATGCAACTCGAAGTGATTCAACGTATTTGGGTGCAAGAGAGAACCATACCTAGTGTAAACGTACCCATCTACGCATGTTGGAATAGTTTGTTGGGTCGTACGAGTTCGAGAATGAAAGTTGCACCACTTTGCAACTTTACACTGCTTGCATTTGACAACTTTTCCCTCAACTGAAAACTCATCACCATGGAAAAATGCCTTCGAGATAGCAAAAATCAAGAGAGGTTATTGTAGATGGTCTCAACACGATCCCATATCCTTAGACAAAGAGTCTGTAAGTATCACGATTTCCGAGAAATAGTCCGTCAAAGTTTGCTGCCTTTTAGCACTTTAGACTCTTAAGGGAAAACGTCGCTCCAATGCAGCTCAAAGTGATTCGACATATTTGGGTGCAAGAGAGAACCATACCTAGCATAAACGTACCCATCCAGACGTGTTGGAATGGTTTGTTGGGTCGTACAAGTTCTAGAATGAAGGTTACACCACTTTGCAACTTTACACTGCTTGCATTTGGTAACTTTTCCCTCAAGTGAAAAATCATCACCACGGGAAAACGCCTTCGAGATAGCAAAAACCAAGAGAGGTTATTGTAGATGGTCTCAACACGATCCCATATCCTTAGATGAAGAGTCTATAAGCATAATGGTTTTCGAGAAATAGTCCATCAAAATTTTCTGCCTTTTAGCACTTTGGACTCTTAAGGGAAAATGCCGCTCCAATGCAGCTCAAAGCGATTCGACATATTTGGGTGCAAGAGAGAACCATACCTAGCATAAAAATACCCATTTGGACATGTTGGAACAGTTCGTGGGGTTGTACGTGTCCGAGAATGAAAGTTCCACCACTTTGCAACTTTACACTGCTTGCATTTGGCAACTTTTACCTCAACTGAAAACTCATCACCACGGGAAAATGCCTTCGAGATAGCAAAAACCAAGAGAGGTTATTGTGGATGGTGTCAACGCAATCCCATATCCTCAGATGAAGAGTCTGTAAGCATCACAGTTTCTAAGAAATAGAACGTCAAAGTTTGCTGCCTTTTAGCACTTTGAACTCTTAAGGGAAAACGCCGCTCCAATGCAGCTCAGAGCGATTTGGCGTATTTGGGTGCAAGAGAGAACCATACCTAGCATAAATGTACCCGTCCGGACGTGTTGGAACAGTCTATTGGGTCATACGAGTTTGAGAATGAAAGTTGCACCACTTTGCAACTTTACACCTCTATAGAGATTTAGGGATGTCCTCTTTGGATCACTCTATTCTGAATAGGTTTGCGGAGCTACCATTGTTAAATCCAAGTTGACTGACTTTGAGAAAATCATATGCTAGTAAACACGATAGAGGTCCCACTTCTTCTTGAATGCAGGAGCACCATCTAACCCTTTATCTCCATTCCTCTTGAAGCATCTTTTCTTTCTTCCTTTTCCTTCCTTCTTCGAGGATTGAGCGAAAAGAACATTAATGTCTTCATTTTTAGGGCTTCATCCAATACCTCTTGCAACCAACCTTGACTCCTCTTGAATACAGTCAGCCCTCAACTGATCAAACTTGGAAAGTTTTGATCTCATGCCGATTCTTTGAATGTAAGACTCCCAAGATGAAAGAAGACCATTAAGAGCCAACATGGTCAAATCTTTGTCATCAACATTATGACCATGTCTCTCACTGTCTTCAACTTAGAGATCAGATAATACAACTAAAAACACTAAAAAAATGAAACACATATGACAATAAACACAACAAGAAATTTTCTTACAACTCAGGCCCAGCTCATGGCTGAATTTGATACAATGAATAATAGCACCTCTCGTAGATGCAAACATACAATTAAGTATACTTCTCTTTGAAATCAGCCTGCTGTTGGAAGATGAAGTGCTACTGCTCAAGTGAAAATTTTTGCTTGGATTGCAAATTATGTTGAATGAAATTGATTGAGGAAATGAACAAACATCACCTCGTATTTATACAAAATAAGGTGACTCTTCAAAGAGGTTGGCCTCTCTTGAAAATAATAAATTACAAAATAATATCAAGGAAGGTCGGCCTCATCCATTTATATAAAATGAGTATAAATTAAATAGCCATAGGCTATCATTTAATTTATTACAACTTAATGTGATCACTATCATGTATGAAAAATGTGGTAGCATAGACAAGGTAGTGGAGTATTTGAAAAAAAGCTTCAAAGAAATGTGGTCTCATAGAATTCAATGACAAACAAATGCAATTGACAACTGCTCATAGTTTTTAGTTATGCAATGTGAAGTAATTGCATAACTGCTTAGGTTGACTTTGTAAGAACTATACTATAATTGAAATTTTTTCATCTGTGAACATCTAGTTGTTAGTTATGCAATGTGAATTAATGATTTGAGTTTGAAAGATGTGTAATGCTATGTAATCAACGATATAAATATAAAATACATAATATAACCATTCAGTTTTAAGCTATTGTACATTGATATTTAACCATTGCTCAAGATAAAATTTTGAAAGATTTTAATCATGCACATGAGGAACAAATTAAATTTCGATTGTCAACTTCTATATATCAAATTATCCAATAATGAAGTGTATGTCCATATACAAAAATGGCATCGACGCCAACTCAAACAAAGTTTTACAAAATGTGGCATATGCCATCTCAATATGTATTCAAAATTTACATGCCAAAATGTCTATCTCATCCTAAACTACTGGTGGATCATCAAAATGGAGCCTCTTTGAAGCACTCGTTGGCTCTGAAAGTAGCTGCAAAAGAAAAATTCAAACCACAATTGAGATTAGTTATACTATATAATTTAAAATCGAATAATTAACATCAAAATCAATATACATTGAATTTTAATTAAACTCTAAAATTGAAATCTTGATTACCTGAAATATACGTCTCTTCAAAGGGTCAAGAGTCCTAGAATATACCAAATCAAAATTTGAAATGCCAATCTATATATGTGAACAAAAACATAAAATTGATCCAAGTTAGCATACGATTATTGGTAATAGGAACTTTTTTACCAAACACAAAACAAAATTAGCACATACCTCTTTAGGTTGATCTTTTTCTTTATCTCCTTCAAGTGTTTCAACACCTCCTCCTTGAGATGTTTCAAAACCTACTCTTTGAGGTGTTCCAATAACTACTCCTTTAGGCGGTGTGTCCCTTGTCATCATATCTGTATAGCTCATAATTGCCTATACATAAAATTGATAAGTACATATGAAACTACCAATCTATGTCGACATATGTATAATCAATATAAGATCTTAAAAATCTTAATTCAATCCAATTTGATTTCAATTACCTTCCCCTTATCTAGATCTGTGCCTCCATAGTCTAGACAATGCTGCACCTCACTCGCACTAGGTATTTCCTAGAGGAGGAAAACAAGATAAACATATAATTTATTATATAGTTTCATTAATGACAATTCAAATGACACGCACGTATATAATATAAAATGTAAACAAGTGCAAAAATATATGCTGTGTGTGTGTCCAAGCCAAATGAAATGGCCCTAAGGGTGCTATCAGTCACCCGTGTGAGGTCCTCCTCAGACATCAACTGTTAAATAGACCATGTAAATAAATATTAGTACTTGATAGTATCTCTTATTAATATTCATTTAAAAACAAATGCAAGTTATGAAATTACAACTTAAATCTTACCTGTGTCACTATTCCAGCATCTCCCTATCTAGCAGGAGAGGACTCTATAGGGTGCGCTCCACTCCCCTGCGACTGATATATAATGTCCACATCATGGAGGTCATAATCAGAAGTGTCCAAGGGATGCTCAGTGGGTTGTATAAGAGGACCCAAGCATATCTGGCGGCACATAGTGCAAGTATGTGGCACATAAATATGTGGACCTAAGAAGGATGATGCAGCAGCCCTCAAGCCTTTGCCAACATCACCAAAATGTGGCTGAGCTATTGTAGAATCATGCGCAACCAAATGACCACTCAAAGAATGAATAGCCTGAATAGTCTGTGTGGATGCATCCTGGATAATCTCTGGATGATATATTGGAGGTGGCGAAGGAAGGGGAGGAAGGGGAGGAAGGGGAACATTTGGGCGTGGGACTACTGTAACTGCCCCTAGTCTATCTTGGGGCATACCTCCACCGACGCCCTAGAAGGGTTTAATGTCAAAGTAATTGACATGATGCCCTAACACAAACTCAACATATAATTTTTTAATAAAGTAAAATGGTATGTCGAAATTATTGTTCGGTGGTTTATCAAAATTCATACACGAACGATCCCAAAAGTTAGCTACAATGTCCCTATGCATGCACTATTTTATGGAAAGTTTTGTTTTTTTAACATTCACTAGCAAACCGGTGCGGGGGTCAATGAATAATGAGGCTATTTGGGTTTTGGTTATTTGGAGATCTTTCACATCATCGTAAGACAATCCACATCGATAATATTCCCTCATGTCTTCTTGCCACAAATAAAAGGAATTATGTTGGGTGGAGAGGGTTTCTATATTTTTAATTATTTCCTTCAATGTGTTTGTCATATCTCTCAAACGAGGCATGGTCTGATAAATTTCACAAATGCCCCTCAATTGCCCCAATTTTTCACCAATTAAGTCTTCAATTGGTCACTGCGAAGGTGGTGGAGCATTTGGTTGTGAACGTGGTGGAGCATTTGGCATTTGTGGATTTGCATTCACAGCCATAATACCTGATTAAAGTTAAAAACTAATTAAACTAATTGAAATTACATAATATAAATGAAATTATTGTAAAAAAACCCTAGTTTTTAAGAAAAATCCCAAAAAAACCATACTTTTTCACAAAAATCAATAACAAACTCTTATTTTTGATAAAAATACATCAACAACACTAATTTTTAATCAAGATCCATTTCAAAACATTAATTTTTAATAAAAAATCAATGTAAACTCTAGTTTTTTTTTAAAATCAATAGAAAACCCATTTTTAAAATTTTTTTTAATAAAACCTACTTAAACTTAAGAAAATCTATTTGAAAAATCGATTACAAGATTGAAAAAAAGAAATACATACCTTTGAAATTAGATATCTGATCAAACCGGATATTGGATTTGGGTTTTTCCTTTTGTGCCCGTGTCAAACTATGAGAAATGAAGTTAAAACAGTCGACTATTTTTTTATATACTGTTTCCCGAAATCGGATATCTGATTTGTGGAAACTAGGTTTGGTTTTTGGTTTGGGTAAATGTACTGACACCCGAACCTAGAAAAGTCAACTCGGTATTTTTCGCGTTTTTGAGTCGATCCAAAATGTAATTTTTGCTCATTGCCACTTTTTGGCCCATCATGATCCTGCACATACCCTATAACCATTTTGTTTTTGCATGACATGAGTGATTATTTTTTATAATGAATTAATTTAATTAATTCCTTATTTTTAACAACTTTGTACTGTTTATAGGGGGGGTCTACATAAGGGGTTTCGTTTACACAAGGAATTTGCAAATATTGAAGTGAAGGAAATAACCTTTGGAGAATCTTGAGTTGAAAGTGGAACTTGCAACGTTGAAGAATTAAAAACCATTTGTGAAGAATATTTGAATTGAAGAATTGAGCACTAAATTTAAACTTAACAAAAATATTTTTAATGCTTGTTGTAATAGTCTAGAGCGTTCGTTTCCTGCTTTTGTTTTCTGTTTTAGACCAACTCACTTCTTTTTGGGGTTTAAAATTAATCATTGATTTGATTTATTTTCAAATTGGTTAAAATTGAACCTTAGAACTATTCTAGATTTTTATTTGGTCTAAAATTGAACAATCAATCTCACACTTCATCTTGGTGCTTAAAACAAACTCATCATTGCTTTGAGGCTTAAAATGAACTCGTGCTTTCATTGTTTTGTAATATTTTTCTCAATTGATGTCATTCAAATGTGTATGCACTTCTCTCGCACTTCATGACGATCTTGAGAATCAAAAGCATCCTAGTTCCATTGATTGCCTTAAACATTACCTACACTTTTCAATCTGGGTATTTTAAAATTGAACAAATCTTGTGAGTGTGAGTGGAGTATGTTGATGGTGTTTTCTACACGGCAACAACTTAGACAAAATATGATATCCTATCTCTCTTGAAAGGTAAATCTCTATGGGAAAAGATATAACCCCAAGGTCTCTAATGTTAGGTCTTGACAATGCAAATAAAACAACTCAGAGCTAATGTGAAAATGCTGGTAATCACAAAGGGACCTTACTACAAGCAAATACTGGATTTTGAATCTATCAGATTTAAACAATGAATTGATACTTGAAATCTTCAATTGAACTCAGATAATAAAATAATTAACAAAAGATAAAGGTTTCAAAGATAATTCTAAGACTAATTCTAACCCTAAGACTAACAATGCCAAAGATAATATGCTCAAAATGGACTGATCTCTCATAAACTACTTTCTATTTGACCCAGATAAATCTGCAATCTCACAAGAATAGTGCAATCTTTTGAGGTATTTAAAGATTTTCAAATCATAAACATTCATTCAAACCAATCCTATTGCAATTGGAAATGAAAAAACATTTATAACTGAATTAAGCACAATGTTAAGTTCAGACTAACTTTGTAAAGCAGCTAACAACCAGCTAACTGCAAAAAGTATGGACTAGAGATCGCTGCAAACATTCCAAACATGAAACCCTAAGCATTACCAAACTATATAACAAAGAACTTAAGAAATTTTAAAGATAGAACAAAAAGAACCATGCAAAATATACTTAACACAAGAGAGATATCAAATCACAATATCCTTTCTTATATTAGATCACCCAAAATGGAAACAATTCTAGACTTCTATTACAATATTTACTTGAAAGTAAACTCTAATTCGCTCAAATCTATATTCTAGACCTATTCTTATATCACTTGTCTCTCCAACTATTTTCTATATATCACAAAATGAGGCAACATGCCCATTTTATAGAGAATTTCCCAAGATAGGTTGGCCCAATTAAGAGTTTACAATAAAAATGCCACACAAAAGGTCGACCTCAAAAGATATTCGAACACAACTTGAAATGTGCAATTTGCACCAATTTCATCCAAGTCATCCTATGGTCTCAAAAAGTCGGCCCAATGCATGTAGATAGTTAGAAGCACAAAATTTGATGTAGCCCCATATAATTACTTCCCATTCTTGTCCTTAGCACAATCTTCTTCAGCATGCACTGCCAACAACACTCTGTCCAATTCAGCAATAGGTGGCACAGGGAAAACCCTAACTCTTCTTTCAAGAGACTTAATGTCATCCCTTGCCTACCTAACTGTGCCATCCCAATCAGCCCTATTAGTTAAATACCTGTCAATAACTACAATGTAAGTTGCAACATCATCTAGGTGATGTTTAGTGACTGGACCATCACTGACTGGAGAATAGACATCTCTCCACCATTTCCTAAGTTGTTCCAAATTGAAATGCTTTGGAGCAAATTTCTTCCTTCCTATCATAATGTCAAAGAATGAGATGTACCTATTATAAATTCTAGTGAAGGAGTCCTCAATCTACTTCCCTTGTTTGTGAATCTTCTTCAAAGCCTTTTTCCTCATCTGCAAGATCTCAAACCATTCCCAAGGCTCAAAAACCCTTGGAAAAGGAAGAATCCCACTCTTTACCAGTTTATCCTCAGTAAACTCCATGATTGTTTTTACTTTCTACAATAGGACATCAATGTCTTCTTTGTCCTGAGCCAACATAGTTTCCAACTAGTCCACTGACCTCATGGCATCCCCTGTAGTCGACAAGATATCCTTGATGGCACCATCTCCTTTGGTTTGGACTCCCTGCAACCAATCAACCGTGGCATGTGTAGTTCCTTTCATTCTTTCCAGTTTGGAGATTATCTCTTGGGGCAAGAAACGTACAACAGAGGAGGAAGAGCTGATAGACTGCAAGGGTTTCATCAACTCCTACAAGTACTTCTTCAATTTCTCATTCTATCTTTCCAACTCATGCTTGGTTTGTACCGCCTTCTTCAATCTATCCACAATTAAAACACTAGAGCCTTCATAATCCTCAATGTCTTGCTCCATAGAAGCATGCCCTAAGTCGATGGTCTGCACATGATAATCCTTTGCAGTCACATTATCTCTATCTTTATCCAGAGCAGGGGTAGCAATGTGAGCCACTCCATTGTCTGATCCATCCCTCTCAATCCTAGACACAACCCATGCCTTCTTCTTGGTTTTCCCCTTTTCAATATTGGGGATTAGGTGATCCCAATTGGGAGGAGAATCCTCTACTAGCACCAATTTGCTCTTTAATTCTCTATCTAGCCAACCTGGAACAGTGGGATCATCTAGCACCTTATCTTGTTTCTCCTATTCTTGCTGAACACTAGGTGCATCCTTCTCAACACTAATCACATTAGGGAATTCTTTGATTGGATCCTCCTTGTTTAAAGACTATTCATCCACAACCTGTGTTGGTGAAGGGATCTTAACTAGTATCTCCTGTTGAGGGGATTTGTTCAATTTCTCTTCTGCTGGTGAATCTGCATAGGCTACCAAGGGAGACTGGACTACCTTATCTATTTCTGCCTTAGCATTGTAAAGGTCTCCTTCCTGAATTTATTCCTCACATCAAATTCATCACCAAGGTTAGCCCAATAATCTTCAATGTTGTCCTTGTGGCTATACTCCCTATATGCCTTCTTTTGTGCCTCCCCAGTAATATCAAACGTTGCTCTCTTAGAGTGAAAAGAGAGGCCAAAAGTACTCATTTCCTCTTCAGAAGAATGAGCTGATTGGATGGAAGGACATACCTCACTTGTTCCTATCTTCAAGGGGAAGTCATTCCCAAACCCTGTTTTATGCTTGTCTCCTTTCACAATTATGTCAAAGTCACAAATCTGCCTAGTGACCTCCAACAGTCTGATTTGATCAATTGGGTATCTTGGGAGTCTGTAGGGAGCCCTTTGACAACCATCAATCCTAATGTAGGAGAAGGTGGGGAACTGAATGAACCATGCCCCATACCTCCTTATCAATTCCTTGGCCCTATCAGAAATTCTCACATGCTCTGCACCCTCCAACAACCTAGTAATATACATTGTAAAAGCATCATTTTCTCTTCTATAGCTTCTTCTTTCCAAGTGTAGTAGTGGATACAACTCATAAATTGCATCCTGTCCAAATGTACCCCTAGTGCTTAACCCCTTATATGGCTGAAATCTTGCCAATGCATACACTAGGTAGGAGGTCATGGTGAATGTCTTGGTTTGCAAAACATTACACATCTACTCTTGGATTACTGCACTTATGACACCTTCCCAGTGATTATCTATACCTTGCTCCACCCGAGCAATGACATTGAACATCCAGATCTCAAACATCCCTGCACTCTTCAGCCCTACCAACCGACTGAGGAGAGTGATGACATTTTTGTATTCCCTTTTAAATTTGAAGAAATGAGACTTGGGCTTCTCCAACCAAGAATTGATCACCTAATGGGACTTAACTACATTTTCCTCATAGTATTTATTTGTTGTGTCCATATCAAAGGCCACCACATGTGACCTATCAGGTATATCAAAAGTCCTAGCAATGGACACAGGATAAAAGCTTGCCACAATCTTCCCCTAGGGACCAATAATCCTTTGTGTTCCTCTGTCACAGTTTCTGGAACACTCAAGCACCAACTCATAGCACTACACAATGGAGGGGAAACCTGCTACATGTGCCAATCCAAACTGTAGAGTTCTTCTAGCTAGCAAAGGGAGGTTTGGTTCTACCATATAAGCCTTGAACTCCTCGTATCCCACATACCCCCATTGGTATCAGTGATCCCTGACTAGACGGAAGTCAATTTTCTCTCAAGAATCCTACTCTTTATGTCTATTTTCACCTTTTTTGCATCAAAGATAGCAGAACTCTCAAAACTTGGGTTTGTTTGCTTTCCCTTGCCATGCCCAACAACATCCTTTCTTGATCTTTCCTGCAAACAAGTAAAACAACCACAATGAGATCCAACACAAATGCCAACATCAATTATTTCCGAGTTCGGGGTTTAGCCTCCTTCGCAAAATTTAGACTCGAGAGGAATTCCAGGGAAATCCGGACAAGGCTGAATCCAATGGGACAAACATACAAACCCCACAATATCAATCAATCCATCCATAGAATAAAAAGATAACTTGGAACCACTTAGGATAACCTCATTTAATCATCAAAATGCATTATCAATAAGTAAATTCCTTATGTAACAATCAGATTCTTCATTTCCATAAAATTTCAGAAGAATCCGCCAGAGATGGAAATCCCCAAAACCGGGAACGGTTTCAAAAACCTAGGAAAATGAAGGAGGCCAAGAACATCTGGAAAAATCCCAATATAGATGATTTTATTTGAAACGAGAAAAAATCATCGTGAAAGCAAGAATTTGGCAAAACTGCCAGGTGACAGACACCGGGAAAATCCGGAGGAAGCGGAATTCTGCAAGGCAAACAAAAGTCCAGTTTTATAGAAAAATACGAAGAATAAAGGAAAGACAGGGAGACCTGGGGAAATCCAGCAAGGGTGGAATTCTGTGAAGGCAACGAAAACCTGAACATCTATCCTTTCCTCATCTTCACCAAAATAGACCAAAACGATCATGGACCATGAGCCTGCAGCCTAGAAATGATCTAACCAACATCCCAAATGGATCAAGCATGAATTTAAAACTCCCCTCTTAGAAATTTGAAAGGGGATTGTCTATACCCTAGGTCAAGAACCCTAAGAACTTCTGTCATGAAAGCACGAAGAAGCTCAGGCATAACTTGCTTGCAAAAAAGGATAGGGATTTTGTGGCAAAGGTAAGCAAGCCCCGAAAACATCAAAAAAAGACCATCCAAAGCAAATATTCAGTGATCAACCAGATGGATTGGCAAAACAATGGAAACCCCAAATACCCAGACATGGTGCACACACACAAGCACAAGATATGAAGCAATGAATAACATGAAAGCGCATAGCAAAACAAAAAAACTAGAAGAAGAAGAGGGAATATCCACATACCATGAGAGTAGGAGAAACTGAAACCTAGGATGCCAGCAAACAACCTCCAAGCACGAGCATAATACAAGCAATGCTCCCAGAAATCTGAATGCAAGACTCAAAATCTCCTCAAATGCTAAATCTAGTGACACTCCTTAAGCTCCAGCACTCCAAACTAAAATGAAAAGCAATTAACGAAACTCAAATAGCAAATTACTTGACAAAATTCAATATATTATTGCTCCCAGAAGGTTGCACAATCACCATTAATGCAATCGACAAGACGACCAAGACCAAAACCCAGAAATTCGATAAAGCCACAGACTTCTAAAAAATTCAGACACAACAGATTTCCCCAGACTTAAACAGAAAGGAAGCCACTTGCAAGATGTTAAAGGGAAACTGGGAAATTCCAGACAAAGTGGATTTTCCTGAACTTAGCGCAAAACTCGAACCGCACCCAAAACTTAAGGTTTTCAATATAAATCATAAATGGGCCATTTCGACTAGAAGGATGAACATAAAAGCACATGACCAAGCAGGAAAAATTCCAAAATAGAAAGGCCAAGACACCAAAAATTGAAGAAAACGAGGATCCCAACTTTCAATGGGGCATGTGTACTAAAACTGCACAACAAATGGCGACTCCACTGGGGAAATGCTCCCGAGCATTTCAAGAACAAACTAGAATCATGAACCTAGAATCTATGGTTTCAATCCATTTTATCGAGACACCTATAGAAAAAGTTTTAGAAGCCACAAGAAAGAAGACTTTTTCCTATACCAGGGTCCAAGTGTGTGTATTTTTTCTTTATTTCCCACTCCTTAGATGCAATGGGAACTAGAGGAAATCTGACTAGGCTACATAAAATTTCTAACTTCAAAAGCAACCTGGATAGAGCCTCACTGCTAGTCAGACGTCCATAGCCCTGGTGAGGTTATCAATGTGATCCTCCCAAGCATAGCTCTACCAGCCAAACATCTATAGCCCCGGTAGAGATACTAGGATACCCCTGATAAGGTGAAAGTGATTTTGATTTTCAATATTTCCTTTTTTAAAATTTTTTTAGAACCTTTCTTTCACCTCGTAAGTAACAAAACTCACACTCAGGGATGAGGAACATAGTGGCACTAAAACAGAATGTAAGATTTTTCACCAGGTCAAATTACCCGAGAACCCAGTGCAACTCCATAATTTTTTACTTTAGTGTGAAGGTGTGAGACCCAAATATATTCCAAAGTTTATCCAAAAGAGGTGATTCTAATTCTAAGTACAAGGGACATCAGATAAAGGAATGCCACCACTTGAATCTGAAAAGCTGATTAGAGTTTATATAAGAAATTTTTAGAACAATCCCAAGCAAATAGCCTGTTATACAGATCCAACAACCCCAAGAAAGCAAGAAACCAAAAGAAAAAACAAAACGAAAGAAAAATAGACCAAAGAAAACCTACACTAGCCAAAGCAAACAAACAAAGCAAAGCAAAACAAGGCAGAAAGCAAACCTACACTAGCTATGTATAGGATGAGCTACAAACAATTGAAGGTTGAAAATAGTGCTTCAGATACTACCCATTGATAGGCAGCGAAATATCCTCACCAGTGAAGGTTTTCAAGTGAAAAACATTATCTTCCAAAATTTCTGAAATCTGGTAAGGACCAAGCCAAAGTTTATTAAATTTACCATGCTCTCCCTTACGGTCATTTTATCCTAGTAGAGAACTAAGTCAAAAATTCTAAAGGCTTTCACCTTAGCTCTCTTATCAAAACATCTTTTCACTACACCCTGATGTTTAGCAAAGTTTTCTAGGGCTTCATCTTTTTTCTCTTCAAGGTGTAACAACTCAGCCAAACGGGCTTCACGATTATCTTCCTCATTGTAATATTCGTTAATAAACTGTAGGGTAGGGATCTTCAATTGGATAGGGAACACAGGTTCCAAACCATATACCAAGTGATAGGGAGAGGTTCCTATGGATGTCTTCTGTCTGGTATGGTCCGCCCAAAGAGAAAATCAAAGTTGGGTGTGTCAATCCTTAGGATTTTGTTCTAGCAACTTACAGATAACTGTCAATAGGTTCTTATTGGAAGACTCAACTAGACCATTACCCTGAGGGTAGTAATTAGACAAAAATTTAATAACAATCCCATGACCAAATGCCCAATTAAAAAATTTTAGTGATGCAAATGCAGGGCCGTTATCACAAACTAGAGATAGTGGACAACCAAAATGATTAATAATACCCGACTCAAGAAAATTGATTACCACATCCAAAGTACATTGTTTACAATCAAGAGCCTTTGTCCATCGAGTAAAATAATCAGTTATTGTAAGAATATACCTGTGGCCTATAGAAGATGGAGGATTAATTGGACTATGAAGTCCATGCCCCACTGAGCAAATGGTTTTACCTCTATTACCGGTTGGAGTGGAAGAGTTGCATGTTTTTCCTTACTTGTTGTAGTTTGACATATGTGGCAAGTCCTCACATGTTGGTGTGCATATTTGAACAAAGTAGGCCAATAATAACCTGCCCTCAAAATCTGATTTGCAGTGGATGATGCAGAACCATGGCCTATGCCATATTTCTCATGAAATTCAATCATCACTCTGGTGGCCTCTTCCTTACCCAAACATCTTGGGTATACACCCTCATGATTTTTCTTATACAGGATAGCTCACTTCATCATAAAAATTCCACTCTTTAGGCGCAAAGCTCGCCTTTGAACTGCACTAAGGTGATCAGGACATCGTTGGTTCAGTAAATAAAAGGTGATTTCATCATACCAATCTCCTAGAGATACCTCCTAAAGATAATAGTGTTGACCTGTAAGATCAGGACCTATCTCAGCCATTGTCTTTGTGAGTCCCTGTCCTCTAACTAATTTCATGGGTTGAATCTCCATATCATATTCCTGCAACATAGTCACCCATTTGGCTCTTCGTTCACCCAATTCATTCTGTATTAACAATAGATTTACTGTAGGATCAAGCACTATGTCAAAGACCTTATTCGTCAAAATATAGTGTTTGAACTTTTTCAATGCTCTGACAAAAGCATAAGCCTGCTTTTTGACATTGTTATACCTTAATTCTGCATCCTTTAAAGGGGTATTCATGAAGGCTTTGGGATGTTCGTCGCCTTGACCAGACTTTTGGGTTAGCATTCCAACACAGGAGTGATCAAAAGCAAATGAATATATGTAAAAAGGCTTAGCATAATCTAGACTCACCAATACTGGGGCCTCAGCAATAGCTTTCTTGATTTCTGTAAATGATCCTTTAGCATCCACATTCCACTCTACTTTTGCTTCTTGTTTCAACATAGCATTCAACGGATTAACAATCTCTGCAAATTCAGTGATAAATTTTCTAACAAAGTTAATCTTATGAAAGAATGACTTCATCTCTTTCTTACTTGCAAGAGGCTGTATCTTCAAGATAGCCTGTATTCATTCAGGATCAATTGCAATACCCTATTCTGATATGATATGTCCTAACAATTTTCCCTCTATGAATCCAAAAATGCACTTCCTTGGATTAAGTGAAATCCCAAACTCTCTGCACCTTTGGAATAATTTGCATAAATCTATTATATGATCACCTCGTTTCTTAGAAAAAACTGTCAAGTCATCCATATAAATAATGATGTACTTACCAATTATATCCTTAAAGGCAATGTCCATAGGTCTTTGGAACATAGCTTTGACATTGATCAACCCAAATGGCATCCTTTTGTAAGCAAAATTTCCCCATTTTGTAGTGAAGGAAGTCTTGTGCCTATCCTCATACTCCACCATAACTTGGTTGTATCCAGAATACCCATCCAAGAAAGACATCATCTGAGATCCATTAACTATCTAAATTACTTCATCCACTAACGAAACTAGATAGTTGTCCTTTTCTGATGCTCTCTTCAGATTCCTAAAATCCACACACAGTCTGATTTCTCCATTCTTTTTCCTTACTGGAACCAGATTTTCAACCCAAGTAGAGTGTCTTACTAGAAATATAATTTGTGCTGATAATAACTTCTGCACTTCCTTCTAAATAATGGGTTCTAATAGAGTATTGATCGGCCTATGTCTCTGCATAAATGGTTTGAAAATTTGTCTTCAAAGGAATGGTGTGTGTAATAATTGAAGTATCGTATATTTTCAAATCTTCATAACTCCAAGCTATCACATTAGGGTACGTGTGCAATGCATCAATAATCCCTTTCCTTTCCTCAGGAGTACACACCTTACCAATAAAGATATTCTTCACATCATTTGATGTCCCCATATTATTTGTTTCACACTAGCTACTGAGAGATTCCCTTTTAACTTGTTCATGATCTCTTATCTTATCCAAATGAAAGATTCGTTCGAGTTGCACCATACCCCTTGGAATAGTGTTGGTTTTCAGGTTAATAATTCCTCCCAAGTCTATCTCTGCTTCTTGGGGCTCCATCTCATCAATGACTTGAGAAGCAAACACATCATAACTAGTGAGAAAATCCAAAATATTCTTATCATCTTCAAATACCTGTAAATTAGTAATGTTATCAAGCACTGAAGGTACTAGAGTGAGTTCGACTGTAAACCTCTTCAATCCTGAAAGTGATAAAGGTTGCAAGGTGCTAGCAGCTTGCGCTAGAGATTTAGCAACCCAATTCTTGTTAAGAGGGATCAACTGGATATTGAAAGCATCAAATTCCTCGATGAGATCCCACACTCTATGCCTATAATTGGTCATTCTCCTTTCACGGAATGAATATTGTTTCCTTACTTGTTTGACTACTAATTTAGATTCGCCGAAGACCTGTAATATCTTAAATTTCTTCCTTGATTCCATCAACAAGTCGTGGATCAAAACTTCATATTCAACAACATTATTAGTACATTGAAATTGGAGTCTGTGAGCAGAAAAATAATTCTTACCTTTAGGACTGATCAACTCAAATCCTGCTCTAGCACCTTGCTTAGATTTAGATCCATCAAATCTCAATGTCCAACAATGATCAGGTTCTCGTGGTCTTAATTTATCTTGCTATTTGCCACAAATGGGGGGATTTTCAAGAAGCATTGGGTTCTTACCCCTATCATTGTCTAACCCCTTCTGTATATTAAGTCCAACGGTTGGGACCTGATTAATGCGTTCCTGTATCTGCTCCATTGGATTTTGACACAAGTCGCATTCTAATTCAAAATGAGGAGCATCATGGAATCTGCACCAATTGGGAAGCAATAGTTCTTCAAAATTCATCCTTCCTCCCAGTTGTATCTGATTCTCCATATGTTTTTGGATAAATTCCTAAAAGTTATTCAACAAACTAAGCTGCCTGTCCTTTTTGTCATCCGTTGTGTCTGTTTGTTCAGTCAGTATTTCAAAATTACTGATCTCTGGTATGAATTCCTCCGAGGGTTCCTGCAACATAAATAATTATTCATTCTCTGAAGCTACTACAACCAATACATAATTTCCCATACTAACTTCAGAGACCAACACCTCATTAGAAACATTATGGTATTCAGTGATTACATACTTCATTCGGGGTTCTCTTTCAATTTGGATCTGATTTGGAACTTCTTTCCATGGTAGCCACATGTGAGAATGATCTGTAGAGGTATACCCATTCAATGCCTTAGTGAAATCCCTGCCTAGCATCAAACCATAAGTATCAAGAATGTCAACAACCTGAATGTTGATCACTTGTTGGACCCTAGGATTTGATGCGAGCTGCGTGGGGGTCATATTCAATTCTCCAACTACACTTACCTTTGTTTTTTCCAATTGAGTAACTTTATTTTGAGAGGCTATAGGGGTAATACCCAATGCTTTGCAAAAAACAAAAGGCATAACATTTGTAGATGCTCCTGAGTCTAGAAGACAATTATGCAAATTCTTTCCAAAGATACAAACACAAATTAAGAAAGGAGGGGTTTCCATCTTGCCTTGAAACAAAATCAACCGAGTGTCAACTTGTGCAACTTGACCCTTATCTTTATCTCTCCCCTTGTCTATAGGTGGGATCTAACCTCTAGGTGTCTGTGAATTAGAAGACCTAGTAACAACCTCATTGGCAGTCACCCTTTGTGGTACTATGTGTGGGTTGAATGACCCTAAAACTACATTCCTAATAGCAATAAATATTAATAATTCAAAAGAAGAAAGACTTACCTTTACTTTCTTGAATTCTTCAGTCACATACTCGCCCAATTTCTCCACATTTAGATCAGTACGGGATTCCTTTTGGCCACTATCCTGCCTGTCTTTAGAAACTTCATCATTGTTTCCCTTTGGCAAGTATTGTGTTGGTACATGAGGGTAAGGTGCATTATTACTAGCTTGCAGATCCGGTGGAGTAGTGAAATTGATAGGAGGGATAGAAGTAGTGAAAGGACCTCCATCCAGTGGGTTCCTGTTAGGTCTATTCCTTAAATCATATTTCTTTGCTGGTTGTTGCAACATCTGAGCCTCTTCAGCACTAAGTTCTTCCTCATGCAACGGACCATTATCATTCACATTTTCTTCATTAAACAACTGTGAGATCGCATCCTCATTTAACACCTGTTCTGCCTCATTCTCCTGGTCACTAGAATCCTCTTCTGGTTCATTTTCCTCACCCTTTGGAAATGGTGCATGATTGAGTACCAGCACTGGAGAATCATAGGGATTCGAGGGCACAATTTCCTGACTACTGGAATTGTTCTCAACTTCATACTAAAATATGGAAGCAGCAGTCTGAAACTCAGTGCAATCCAACTCAAAATGCTGACTTGTTTTATGAAGTCTACACCAACCAGACAAAGCTGCCTCTGCCAAATATACACCATTTGGAGGTTTTTCCTGAGTAGAAGGCTGATCCAAGGGAGTAGGAATCCATCCATTATTAGGTCCAATATTCCATGATCTATTCTTCTTAGGTGGTTGCCCTCTGTCAAATCCTTGTCCACCCTATTGATTTCTATCAAAATTCTGGCCAGAGCCTTGTCTTCTATCAAAATTCTGACTAGAGCCTTGTCCTCTATCATAATTTTGATTTCTATAAAAATACTTGTTCTCCCTACCATAGTTTGATTGCATGTTCTTTTGAGCAGCCTGAAGTTGGCTATTCTGATTTCTCAAATAAGTTACCTCCATATTCAGTTTTTTTACCTGTTTAGATAACTCATCCAACCGTTCCTTATCTAGGCTACTAGGTGATGCCGAGTTCATATTACTAGGAGGGTATCTAGGTATTCCTCTAGAACCAACAACCTAATTCAAGACTTTTGAATTTTGTAAATATGTAGGAAAACCAGCTTGTTGCTGATGAAGAGGTTGATTAGCCCTTTGTTGAGGATAAGATGTCATGGGATGAGTTTGATTTAGTGGATGACCTGGATGAGGGACCAAAGGCAGTGAGGGTATTTGATTCATTACGAGAGCATGACTTTTCAAAGCCTAATTAAGGGCTTGAACTTGACTAGGTTGAGTAGCAGGTCCTAAGGATGGCATAGGTCCTGATAAGTGTTGCCTCAAATGCATACTGATCTTCACAACTTCTGGATATGCAGTGACTAAATTATTTGGAGTATTAGTCCTTTGCTTAAGGAATGTGGCTATAAGGCTATCCAAGGCCTCAAGGTAAACCTCTAGGGTAGTGTTTTCATTTCCATCATAACGTGTCTAGAGTTTGGTATATGCTCGATGGAACCTATCATTGAATGACCCTATTAAATCATTAATCTCTCTTTTCACCCAAGTAAATTGTAGGTATAGCTCATTGGCACTAATGGGAATCTTAAATTTTTGCAAAAATGCAGTGTCTAGTTTAGTCAAATTATGGATGGAAGCACTAGGTAAGTGATTATACCAATAAAAGGCCTCTTCCCCAAGGGAATAAGGGAAGAGTCTAAAGGCCACATCCTCATGGTTTATTCCTCTATCCCTTAGACAAGTCTGGAAAATCCTAATATGCTCTTCTGCCGCCCTATTGGGGTCATGAGTATGAAACTTAGAGCAGAAATGCTCAGGGTTCTTTGGCATGACATTGTAATTATTGAAGATCAATGGAGATGGGTTGTTGGTGAGGAAAGCCATTGGTGGAGGTGGAGGTGGTAATGGCTGATTTATAATTGGTTGTGGTTGTGGAATAGGAGTTCCCTCAGAATCAGATGATGGAAGTGGGTGAGCGGATGATGATTCTTCCCCTCCTCTGGTCCTTCTTGACCTAGTAGGGACCTGTAATTCTTGAAATTCCTCTTCTCCTGGAGTGGATCTAGTTCGTCTTCTAAGCCTTTCAGGAGAGATGGTGTTTATAAAATGCTCCAGCATGCTTATTTAGGACCCTCCTTCTAGCACAAATTTGTTGATGGTGTTTTCTACATGGCAACAACTCAGACAGAATATGATATCCTATCTCTTTTGAAAGGTAAATCTCTACAGGAAAAGAGATAACCCCAAGGTCTCTAATGTCATGTCTTGACAATGCAAATAAAACAACTCAGAGATAATGTGAAAATGTTGGTAATCACAAAGGGACCTTACTACAAGCAAATACTGGACTTTGAATCTATCAGATTTAAATAATGAATTGATACTTGAAATATTCAATTGAACTCAGATAATAAAATAAATAACAAAAGATAAAGGTTTCAAAGATAATTCTAAGACTAATTCTAACCCTAAGACTAACAATGCAAAAGATAATATGTTCAAAATGGACCGATCTCTCATAAACTACTTTTTGTTTGACCCAAATAAATCTGCAATCTCACAAGAATAGTGCAATCTTCTGAGGTATTTAAAGATTTTCAAATCATAAACATTCATTCAAAACAATCCTATTGCAATTGGAAATGAACAAACATTTATAACTGAACTAAGCACAATTTAAAGTTCAGGCTAACTTTGCAAAGTAGCTAACAATCAGCTAACTGCAAAAAGTATGGACTAGAGATCGTTGCAAACATTCCAAACATGAAACCCTAAGAATTACCAAACTATCTAAGAAAAAACTTAAGCAATTTTAAAGATAGAACAAAAAGAACCATGTTAGATAAACTTAACACAAGGGAGATATCAAATCACAATATCCTTTCTTATATTAGATCACCAAAAATGGCAACAATTCCAGCCTTCTATTACAATATTTGCTTGAAAGTAAACTCTAATTCGCTCAAATATATATTCTAGACCTATTCTTATATCACTTGTCTCTCCAATTATTTTCTATATATCACAAAATGAGGCAACATGCCCATTTTATAGAGAATTCCCCAAGATAGTTCAACCCAATTAAGAGTTTACAATAAAAATGCCACACAAAAGGTCGGCCTCAAAAGATATTCAAACACAACATGAAATGTGCAATTTGCACCAATTTCATCGAAGTCGGCCTGTGGTCTCAAAAAGTCAGCCCAATGCATGTAGATAATGGGAAGCACAAACTTTGATGTAGCCCCATATAATTACTTCTAATCCTTGTCCTTAGCTTGTTCTTCTTCAAAATGCACTACCAACAAAATTATGTCCAATTCAAAAATAGGTGGCATAGGCAAAACCCTAACTCTTCTTTCAAGAGACTTAATTTCATCCCTTGCCTGCCTAACTGTGCCATCCCAATCAGCCCTATTAGTTAAATACCTATCAATAACTGAAATGTAAGTTACAACATCATCTAGCCGATGTTTAGTGACTGGACCATCACTGAATGGAGAATAGACATCTCTCCACCATTTACTAAGTTGTTCCAAATTGAAATGCTTTGGAGCGAACTTCTTCCTTCCTGTCATAATTTGAAAGAATGAGATGCACCTGTCATAAATGCCAGTCAAGGTGTCCTCAATCTGCTTCCCTTGTGTGTGAATCTTCTTCAAGGCCTTTTTCCTCATCTGCAAGGTCTCGAACAGTTCCCAAGGCTCAGAAACCCTTGGAAAAGGAAGAATCCCACTCTTTACCAGTTTATCCTCAGTAAAATCCATGATTGTTTTTACTTTCTGCAATAGGAGATCAATGTCTTCTTTGTCCTGAGCTAGCACAATTTTCAACCAGTCCACTAACCTCATGGCATCCCCTACAGTCAACAAGATATACTTGATGGAACCATCTCCTTTGGTCTGGACTCCCTGTAACCAACCAACCGTGGCATGTGTAGTGCCTTTCATTTTTTCTAGTTTGGAGATTGTCTCTTGGGGCAACAAAACCTACAACAGATGAGGAAGAGCTGATAGACTGCAAGGGTTTCATCAACTCCTGCAAGTAATTCTTCAATTTCTCATTCTCTCTTTCCAACTCATGCCTGGTTTGTACTACCTTCTAAAATCTGCCCACAATTACAGAATTGGAGCATTCATAATCCTCAATATCTTGCTCCATAGAAGCATTCCCTAAGTCGATGGTCTGCACATGATAATCCTTTGCAGTCACATTATATCTATCTTTATCCGAAGTAGGGGTAGCAATGTGAGCCACTCTGTTGCCTGATCCATCCCTCTCAATCCTAGACACAACCCAACCTTCTTCTTGGTTTTCCCCTTTTCAATATTGGCCATTAGGTGATCCCAATTGGGATGAGCATCCTCTACTATCACCAATTTTCTCTTTAATTCTCTATCTAGCCAACCTGGAATTGTGGGCTCTACTGGCACCTTATCCTATTTCTCCTATTCTTGTTGAACACTAGGTTCATCCTTCTCAACACTAATCACATTAGGGATTTCTTTGATTGGATCCTCCTTGTTTAAATACTATTCATCCACAACCTGTGTTGGTGAAGGGATCTTAGCTGGTATCTCCTCCTGTTGAGGGGATTTGCACAATTGCTCTTCTACTAGTGAATCTGCATAGGTTACCAAGGGAGACTGGACTACCTTATCTATTTCTACTTCAGCATTGTAGAGGTCTCCTTCTTAAATTTATTCTTCACTCAAGTCCTTGGGATCCTCATCTTTCCTTGGCTCTTCTTGCACATTTCCAGAGTCTTGAGGAGGGGGAATGCTTTCCTGTTCAATAATAGGAGCAGTCACAAGAACATCCTCGTTCATTTCTACATCCTTTGGGGAAGGAGTCCTCGACCTCCTCATATATACCTATGTTCTTTCCCCTAAACTTTCTACTTCTACCACAGGTAGCCTAACTTCCTTATCAGTCTTAGGAGCCTCCTTTTTTTGTGACAGTCTAACAAGTTTTCTTCTCTTTGTCAAGGGAGCAGTAACATCCACCTCTTCCTTTTCTTCTTTATCCTTTTTGGCTTCTCTCCTTGAAACATGCCTCTTTTTGGGAATAGGCTTTCTTTGTTTACCTGCTTCTGCTAGTTTCTCAGTTTGAACATCCCTAACTTGAATCTTGAAGGGAGAATCTACTTTTGCCTTACCCTTAGGGTCTTGTTCATGTGATTCCTCGGAAGCAGAATGAGATTCCAAGTCTCCCATCAAATCATAAGTGTAGTGGATACCTTCACTTTCTAACTCTAATATTCTATTCTTCACCACATTTTGGTGTACTTGATCATAGGAGTCATGATTTGCTCCAATTTTTTTTTCTCTTCTTCCAACCAGTCAATCTCTCCAACTGGTTTGTCTTTCACAGCCTCAAAGATATGACCCTGAATCAGATTTCCATCCTCTTCCACTTGGTCAAGGATGGCCTTTATGTTGTATAACCTTACTAAGTCTACTGGAAGCCTGGAGAATTTCTTCTTCCTCACATCAAATTCATCACCAAGGTTAGCCCAATAATCTTCAATGTTGTCCTTGTGGCTGTACTCCCTATATGCCTTCTTTTGTGCCTCCCCAGTAATATCAAACGTTGCTCTCTTAGAGTGAAAAGAGAGGCCAAAAGTACTCATTTCCTCTTCAGAAGAATGAGCTGATTGGATGGAAGGACATACCTCACTTGTTCCTATATTCAAGGGGAAATCATTCCCAGACCCTATTTTATGCTTGTCTCCTTTCACAATTATGTCAAAGTCACAAATATGCCTAGTGACCTCCAACAGTATGATTTGATCAGTTGGGTACCTTGGGAGTCTGTAGGGATCCCTTTGACAACCATCAATCCTAATGTAGGAGAAGGTGGGGAACTAAATGAACCATCCCCCATACCTCCTTATCAATTCCGTGGCCCTATCAGAAATTCTCACATGCTCTGCACCTTGCAACAACCTAGTAATATACATTTTAAAAGCATCATTTTCTCTTCTATAGCTTCCTCCTACCAAGTGTAGCCGTGGATACACCTGATAAATTGCATCCTATCCAAATGTACCCCTAGTGCTTAACCCCTTATATGGGTGAAATCTTGCCAATGCATATACCAGGTAGGAGGTCATTGTGAAAGTCTTGGTTTGCAAGACATTACACATCTACTCATGGATTACTGCACTTATGGCACCTACCCAGTGATAATATATACCTTTCTCCACCCGAGCAATGACATTGAACATCCAACTCTCAAACACCCCTGCACTCTTTAGCCCTACCAACCGGCTGAGGATAGTGATAATATTGTAGTATTCCCTTTTGAATTTGAGCTTGAATAGCTACTTTGGCAATTTGGAGAAATGAGACTTGGGCTTCTCCAGCCAAGAATTGATCACCTGCTGGGATTTAGCTACATTTTCCTCATAGTATTTCTTTGATGTGTCCATATCAAAGGCCACCACATGTGACCTATCAGGTATATCAAAAGTCTTAGCAATGGACACAGGATCAAAGCTTGCCACAATCCTCCCCTGGGAACCAATAATCCTTTGTGTTCCTCTGTCATAGTTTCTGGCACACTCAAGCACCAACTCATAGCACTGCACAGTGGAGGGAAAACCTACTACATGTGCCAATCCATATTCTAGAGTTCTTCTAGCTAGCAAAGGGAGGTTCGGTGCTTCCATCTCAGCCTTGAATTCCTTGTAATCCCACATACCCACATTGGTATCAGTTATCCCTGACCGGACGAAAGTCAATTTGCTCTCAGGAATCCTACTCTTTATGTCTATTTTCAGCTTTTTTGCATCAAAGATAGCAGAACTCTCAGCACTTGGGTCTGTTGCCTTTCCCTTGCCATGCCCAACAACATCCTTTCTTGATCTTTCTTGCAAACAATTAAAACAACCACAATGAGATCCAACACAAATTCCAACATCAATTATTTCAGAGTTCGGGGTTTAGCCGCCTCCGCAGAATTCAGACTGGAGAGGAATTCCGAGGAAATCTGGACCAGGAAGAATCTAGTGGGACAAACATACAAACCCCACAATATCAATCAATCCATCCATACAATAAAAAGATAACTTGGAACCACTTAGCATAAGCTCATTTAATCATCAAAATGCATTATCAATAAGTAAATTCCTCATGTAACAATCAGATTCTTCATTTCCATAAAACTTCTGAAGAATCCGCCAGAGATGGAAATCCCCGAAAATGGCAATGGTTTCAACAACCTAAGAAAATGAAGGAGGCCAAGAACATCTGGAAAAATCCCAACGGAGTGGATTTTAGCGAAAATGAGACAAATTCACCGTGAAAGCAAGAATTCAGAAAAACGGCCAGGTGACAGACACTGGGAAAATCCAGATGAAGTGGAATTCCGTGAGGCAAACAAAAGTCCGGTTTTATAGAAAAATATGAATTATAAAGGAAAGATAGGGGGACCTGAGAAAATACAGCAAGGGCAAAATTCTGCAAAGGCAACGAAAACTTGAACGTCTATGCTTTCCTCGTCTTCACCCAAATAGACCAAAATGATCATGGACCATGAGCCTGCAACCCGAAAATGATCTAACCAACATCCCAAATGGATCAAGCATGAATTTAAAACTCCCCTCTCAAAAATTTGAATGGTGATTTGCTATGCCCTAGGTCAAGAACCCTGAGAACTTCCGTCATGAAAGCATGAAGAAGTTCAAGCACAACTTGCTTGCAAAAAAGGATAGGAAGTTTGTGGCAAAGGTAAGCAAGCCCCAAAAACATCAACAAAAGACCATCCAAAGAAAATATTCAGTGATCAACCAGATGGACTAGCAAAATAATGGAATCCCCAAATGCCTAGACATGGCACGCACACACAAGCACAAGATATGAAGCAATGAACAACATTAAAGCGCACAAAAAAGCAACAAAGCCAGAAGAGGAAGAGGGCATATCCACATACCATGAGAGTAGGAGAAACTGGAACCTAGGATGCTAGCAAACAACCTCCAAGCATGAGCAAAATAAAAGCAATGCCCCTAGAAATCTGAATGCAGGACTCAAAATCTCCTCAAATGCAAAATCTAGTGACACTCTTCAAGCTCCACCACTCCAAACTCAAATGACAAGCAATTAACCAAACTCAAATGGAAAATCACTTAACAAAATTCAATATATTATTGCTCCCAAAATGTTGCGCAATCGCCATTAATGCAATCGACAAGACGACAAAGACCAAAAACCGGAAATTTGACAAAGCCATGGACTTCAAAAAAATATGGACACGACGGATTTCCCCAGACTCGAACAGAAAGGCAGCCACTTCCAATATGCCAAAGGGAAATCGGGAAAGTCCGAACAGAGTGGATTTTCACGAACTTTGTGAAAAACCCGAACCACACCCAAAACTGAAGGTTCACAATATAAATCATAAATGGGCCATTCCGACCAGCAGGATGAACATCAAATCACATGCCCAAGCAAGAAAAATTCCAAAATAGAAAGGCCAAGACACGAAAAAACAAAAAATGAGGGTCCCAACTTTCAGTGGGGCGTGTGTGCAAAAACTGCACAACAGAGTACATCATGAGTGTTCTCTCTTTGTTTCTCAACAAAGATCGATCGAACTATGGATATACCTACTCGCTTTTATTTATCCATAGAGGGCCTGCCTGGCGGGAAAAATTAATCACCCCAGGGAATGACCCAACTGGTAACATGCTAAAGCCAAGCGACTTCCAGCCGGTATATAAGTGTGGGTACTTGAGGAAAGTTTAAGGATCATTTGGAAAAGAAGGGAAGCAATGGTCTCTTTCCGCATGGATGGTCCCCCATGAACGAAATTCCCACATTAAAACCCATTGTTTAGAAAGGGAAAAATATGTATCTATTTGTTGGTGCAAGAACGGTCGTTCTGAAGCCATCCCACATTCTTACAGATTTTAGTAGAGGTTAGAGGTATGCCATGGGAGTTTCATGGGTACTTATGCCTGCTTGGCCTGAGAAGTGAGTGAATTGTGAGGGGGAGCCCGTGTGGTCAACCATCTAATCATTTACTAAGAGTAAGCATAGATGGATTCATCCAAGTTGGAACTCAACAAATATTGCCTCTTTTATCCTAGGATTGTGCATCACTTTGAAATTAAAACACTTTGCTTGGATCCAAAATGCTTGAAAACAAACATTCACGAAGTCTTCAAATTTCAAACCCTTTAGCGAAGACAAATGCCTTTAAAAAATCCAAGTGATCTTGCCTTCCCTAAGGATTTCATCCTTAGAGGTTTCTAAGTATTTGGATTTAATCATCATTTGTTTTCACTAAAGTCAACATTAGGAAACTTTTGCCTTAATTTCCTCGATTCGTCACATAATGGACTTTGTGGGATGAGAAGAAGTTAGGACATTAGACATCTAGTTGGAAAACCTAATCAAGAATTTTTGGTGGTAAAAGGAATTCATTAAGAAAATTTAAGAAAAAATCTAACCCTATGCATGTGTTCTTCCAAATTATTTCCCGAAAGATCAAAATATGAAAACCGAAGTTCAAAATTCTTAGTCCAAAAGCTCGTGAAGAACGTCTTTCAAGGCTTCACGAAGTTAGAGAAAGGTTGGTTTACAATTTTTACAAGAAAGCTTCAAGGAACAATCCTAACTTGTATGAATTATATTGCCAAAAAAATCTGAGTCTCTTTCAAAGGTTTGCATTTCTTACATAGGAGGTACCAAGCATGTTCTTCAATACCGAGGTCTTGTAGAAAGGATTTTTATCTAGGTGTAATCTAGGATCAAATTCGTCATTTTCATCCATCCCTCAAACGTCAATCAAAATCATCTCACCAACAACTCTTTGAAATCTTGAAAACATAATTCATGCTAGACTTTTCAGAAAATCCAAATCATCTTGTTTGATTAGATGTGTGTAGATGAATCCTTCTGCACATATTTAGTCAAGTTATCAAACCTTGTGAAAAAGTCTACCTCTTGATAACATCCAACATCCTGAGGTTTATAAGTTCATTGTCAAAAAAGAAAATCAAATCAAAATCATCGTGTTTGGCTAGGGGTGTTTAGATGAATCCTTCTTTACACGCTTAGTCAAATTATCATATTTTGTACAAGTCTACTCTAGGACAACATCCAACCTCTTAGAGTTTATGAGTTCACTATCCAAAATCAAAATCAAATTAATGTCCCAAAGTCTAGTATCTCCTTCAATATTTCTCAAAGAGTTCAAACATCTGTACCCTCCATCCTCCATTTATCTCATCCCCATCCTTTGATCCTTAAAGAAAACTTAGATTCTCTTCATTGAGCCTAAAGTGTAGACTAATCTAAGGGGTTAGAGGTTCATCTCTTACATTCCTGAAAATTGATCCCTATTTTATGGTTCAAACTCAATCTCAATACAAGAAAAACATGGAGCAAAACAAAGAAACATCCACTTCGAGCAATCTGAGTCATACTAAAAGAAAGTTCAACCCTATGATATCCATTGACCTCCCAATCAATCCTCCTCCAATACCTCAAAATCCTCAAGAGGAAGGTCAAGTGGAAGACATCACCAACAATATCTTGGGGATGACATAAGATGAAATCCTTGAGATGGTGCAAAATCCCAAAAATCATAGAATTTTTAATGCCATGATGAGCTTATACCCCTCTTAATACATGCTTTAATTGGAAAAAGAAGGGGCTAAACTCCCTTTCGAATATGATGTAAGAACCCTTGTGGAAAGACCTGTTGGGATCATGCCTCCAATCCCACCCATACCTCCATATTAGAGCATCACTCAAAGCATCTTGTAAATCACATCATCTATTGCTCCAACTCTGCCAATTGTTAGAAAGGGAAGCTCATTACTTCATGCACTTCACACATCCCTTGTGAATAACCAAGAGTTGGATGCAAACATCATATTGGGCCAATCCATCCCAGTAAATCCATTACACCCATACGTTTCACTTGAATTTAATGATCCTACCCATTCATCCTCTTTTTATGCAACACCATTTTATCCTCTTGACACACAAACCTCTCTCCCTATGACCTCACAAGGATAAAGTGATTTGGTTGGAGTAGGGGGAGTCTTTGATCCCTCATCATCATCTCTTCAAGGGAATGCACCACCCATATTTCTACCATTTCCACCTCTACCACTTACATCCACATCACCCCTTGGATCAAGTCTTCCCCCTTTACTTGCCATCAATCAACAAAATCCAAGAACCCCCCCCCCCCCATCGTGAATCAAAGCATCACACTGAATCCGCTCGTCTTGCCATCGATATCACAACAACATATGGTGACCATCCAAGCAACCCAAACAATCAATAAATCCACCATTCCTCAAACCGCTCAAAGCATGGTCTCCCAAGGACCAAGCATCTCAATTATTCCATCCACCACTCAAAACCCAATCATCCATACAACCATTCCTCTCATCACAATAGTCAACACTATTCCTAATCCCCCACCACCACCACCAAAAACCAACAAGGAAAAATTATTTAGCATCATGTTGCAAGCAGCTCGACAAGCCACCTATCAAAAGGAACTTCAAAAAATCCAAAATCAACAAGCTACAGAGCTAGTTGCTCAGCAAGTGCAATCATAATTAGCAACACAATAAGTGCAATAGGCACAATAGGCTGCCCAAGCCCAAGCTTTACTACAACAATAGCAAGCCACCCAAGCTGTGCAAGAATCTCAAGCCACACAAGCCGCACAAGCTGGACAAGCTACACAAGCAACCAACAAGAACATGCTTAAACTCAAGCCCAATATCAAGCTCAACAAGCGCAAGCACAAGTTCAATACCAGGCATAGTTGCAATCAGTACAACAACAATCATATCAACAAGCCCTACAAGAGTATCAAGCACAACATCTAGCAGCTCAACAACAAGCCCAACAACAAGCTTTATTGGAACACTAACATCACGATCAATAACAAGCATTGTTGGATCAACAACAAATGCAGGCATTAATCGCACAACAAATCTTGTAGAAAACTCCCACCAATGCCCCACCCATCAATCAAACACCCCAACCACCTCAAAAAACATTCACTCCACCTCCTGATTCATAAGATAATGTGATAGCACAAATCAAACTTCTCTAGCAGCAAGTGCTTGATCTTCAATTAGGAAAAACAACAAGTACACCCAACAATCTATGTCCCTATCCTTTTGAAAGGAGCCTTGCAATGATATCATTCCCAAAGGGATTCAAAATCCCCAAATTTGACAAATATCATGGGTTGGGAAACCCTAAAGATAACATCAAGGAATTCCAAGTACATTGCATGGAATTTGTGTACAATGATACATATCTAATGCGGCTATTTCCTCAGATCCTAGCTAGTCCCGCCATGGAGTGGTTCTCTTGTCTACCTATGGGCATTAGAACATTCCAAGAAATTGTAGACTTATTCCTCAATAATTATACATTCAACATCGACACAGATGTTAGTCTAGAGGAATTATCGGTGCTCAAATAGGGAAAGGTGGAATCATTCGCCTCTTTCCTACAGTGATGGCGATCCAAGGGCAATCAAAGCAATTGAGCTATGCCAGAGGAGCAACAAATTTTCACTATCATTCCCAATCTGGAGAAGACCTTGGCATGTTATCTAAAGATGCAGAGAATCACCACATATGACCAATTGATCCCCAAGGTGCTCAACATTGAAAGGGCCCTTTTTGCACAAGGGGGCACACCCACTATCTTGAACATCAAGATAATCACCCATCCACCAACTATAATGAGAAACCTAGCACATGGGCAAAAATCAGGAATGTCACCAATGATGGAGTGGTCGATGCCAAGGTCATCATCAGTGCTCTAAAGCTGAATTCCCAAACATATCATCAACCACATAACAACAACCGCACCAACACACAAATCAATGCAATATCCCAACAACCACCCCCCAATCAAGCCAACCTAAATAATCAAGGAGGACCACCTCTAGGAAACAAATATCCCCCCAAGAGGAAATTCACAACCATTGGGGAATCAATCGAATCCTTCATGAAGAAGTTGGTCAATGATAAATTCATCAAAATCCCTACATATGATAATTACCAAGAGCCTCAAGTGAAACCACATTGGTAATGAAAATTTCCTTTACGATTATCATAAGCTCAAGGGGCATACAACCGCCGATTGAATGAAACTGAAAAATTTCATCCAAGACCTCATTGATGACAAGATCATAAATGTTGAGCAACTAGCTGGCAATCAAGATCTGAAAATATACACGAATCCAATTCCTGATCACAACCAAGGAAACAACAAAGGGAAGGAAAAATATGGCAATGTGAGCCATGTGTACGAAGAAGTTGTCGCATGCCTTGATGAAATGGTCACTGTTGTTAGCATCAAGGGAGCCAAAGATGATTATGGAGTCACCACACACGGTGGAAAGGTCACCATTTCCAGGGCATCATAGCCATCTAGGACCCCCACCTCAAACCAAAAATATGTTTCTTAATAGTTACAACATCCTTGACCAATTAAAAATAACCCCTGCTCAGATCTCCATCATGGAGTTACTAAAGATTTCAGCTGCCCACAAAGAAATCCTTGAGGAAGCATTGGCTTCATCTACCATCTCCGCCAACCTTGATACAAAGAAATTTCAAGCTATGGTCAACAACATCACCACTTTGAATCTCCTCACATTTTCTGATCAAGACTTCCTTGCCCAACCATATCACAACCGTGCACTCCACCTTGAAGTCCTAGTTCAAAAAAATAAGGTTAAAAGGGTCTAGGTGGATGGGGGTGCATGCCTCAACTTTTTTTCACTCCAACTTATAAATAATATAGGAATGTCTAAAGATTCCATTGTAAAAGGTAAGGGTATCACAATCATGGCTTACGATGATCAAGAAAGAGTGTCTCAGTGCACTATTCAATTCCCTATTCAAGTAGGGCCAGTTGTTATGGAAACCACCTGTTAGGTGCTTGACCTTGATCTGTCATATAATATCCTCTTGGGGTGCCCATAGATCCGTGGGATGCAAATAGTTGCATCAACCTTCCACCAATGTATCAAGTTTTCATACCAAAACCAAGAGGTCACAATCTATGGTGATCCCGAGCCCTTCGCCTATTGTAAGAACCTGGAAGCCAAGTACTATAAAGTCTCCCAAGTCCCAAAGAATGATGAAGGCCCCTCAACTCAATATATAGATCCATCCAACATAGCCTCCACTTCTGGGACAAAGACACCTTCCATCCCTAACATATCCGACATCAAGCTTATAATCCAAGACAATGGGTGTGGGGAATACAAAATGAAGAAGGGATCCTTTGTGGTCAGGGAGTTACCTCAATCCCCCAGATCCCATGGACAACCACAACCCACCAATACAACAACTCAAACCTTCAGAGAGGATCCCTCCTGATTCAGGAGGTGGGGTAATCTAGGCCAAGAAGTAGTGGACGAGCGAGACATATCTAGTCTCCTCTATCAAGAAGAAAGACTTGCATTAGCACCTCCCATGGATGATGCCAATAGAGGACTTCAATTAATGCTCGACATGGGCTATAACAAGAATGGAAGTCTGGGAAAGAACATCAATGGTTGATTAGAACCTATCATTGTTGAGAAACTAATGAAAAATATTGGCCTTGGGTGTACCCCTTTGAGTGTAACCATACATGGAAGAAGTCCCTCGGTTAAAGTAGTCAGGACTCCCCCTCAGCTATCGGTAGTTGCCCTCCAGTTACCCATGTCCATAGGTCGAGTTATAGATAACTTCACCTTTGACGTAATCGATGTGTGTAGTAGTAGTGATGACAAGGATACCATAATTGGATTACCTATGATTTTTGAAGACTCCTCCCTGTGTATGATTAGAACCCTATCTTTTGAGTCGGACCACGAAACCCATGAAATAAACTTAGTCTATCCCCAACTCATTGATTACAACTAACGAGGACCATCAATTCTGGACGCGTTCGAAAATGATGAGGCACTTTCAGAATTCATGGGATTACAGGATACAATACCAAATGGAGATCATAAGGCTAGATTTGACATCACACTAGACACTAAAGCCTATTATGGGGAGATGATTGAATCCTTCAGTCGTAAAAGTGAGAAATTGAGAATAATCTTAAGGTGTTTGAGCGAAAACAACACTATGGCACTCTCTGGCCCAAAAATAGTAAAAATAAAGGATGCATCCAATAGTGAAAACCTCTCTGAGGCACCAGAGGATGAAGGATTCAATCTTCCCCTCACTACACTTCATCAAGAAAATTCAGCAGTCCTGGCAGAACAATGCAATCCCGTCAACCTGGGAACAGAGGAGGTACCACACATAACCTTCTATGATGAGTCACTTCTCATGGAAGAATAGGAACACTTGGCTGCATTCCTGAAAGAAAGAAAGGTAAAATTTGCATGGAATTATGCTGACATGCTTGGGCTTGATTTAGAGGTAGTAGTTCATCATTCAGTTGTATATCCTGAAGCAAACCTGTGAGACAAAAGCTTAGAAAGATGCATCCCCAAATAGCCTTGTTAATCAAAATGGAATTGCAGAAGCTCTTGGATGTGAGATTCATACACCCGATTGATTATCCAGAATGGGTGTCAAACCTAGTACCTGTTTCAAATCCCATTGGGGGTATCCACATCTGCACGGACTTTAGAGACTTAAAAAAATCATGTCCCAAGGATGACTTTCCACTTCCCAACATCGATATGATTATGGATATGACGAACGAAGACAAAATTCTATCAATAATGGATGGATTCTCAAGATATAATCAGATTATGATAGCTAAAGAAGACCAACACAAGACAACGTTCACCTATCCATGGGGAACATACTGCTGGAAGGTGATACCATTTGGGTTGAAGAATGTAGGAGAAACCTACCAGAGGGCTATGAAACTAATGTTTCACTAAATGATTCATAAGACAGTGGAAGATTATGTGGATGACATATTGGCTAAATCAAGAAAAAGATGGGACCATATATCAGCTTTGAGTTCCATTTTTGATAGGATGGAAAAGTACAAGGTCTAACTCAACCCAAAGAAGTGTGTCTTCAAAGTGCAATCAGGAAATCTCATGGGGTATATCATGTCAATGAGATGAATCAAGGTAGATCCTGCCAAATTCAAGGCGATACTTGAAATGGAATCACCTAGGACACTAAAGTGGCTAAGAGGTCTACAAGGAAGACTCCAGTCTATCCACTGATTCATAACACAACTGGCAGACAAACAAATCCCATATTCTCATCCACTCCAGAAGGGGATAGCATACAAATGGGATGAGAAATGCGACCATGCATTCAAAAAAATCAAGCAATACCTACTCACACTACCAGTTCTAGTGTCATCAATTCTAGGAAAACCATTAATCTTATACATATCAACAACAACGGTAGCCCTCGACACTCTCTTAGCCCAACATGATGAAAATGGAAGGGAGAGAGAAATATACTATATCAGCAGAACCATGGTAGGACACGAGCTAAACTATACACCTATTGAAAAAGCTTGTCTAGCAGTCGTATTTGCAGCTCAAAAATTCAGACACTACATGTTGGCTCATCAGATCAAGCTAATCACAAAAATAGATCCCCTCAAATATCTACTCTCCAAATAAACTCTCACGGGACGAATGACTAAATGGGTAATGATCCTGATAGAGCACGACATTGAATATGTGGAATGAAAGGCCATTAAAGGGCAAGTAATTATAGACCAACTAGAAGAAGCACTGATGTATGTCAATAATCCATTGGTATTGGAGTTCCTTGATGAATCCATCTTCAACATAAATGTAATAGACCACTAGAAAATTTACTTTGATGGATCTCACACACAACATGGGTTAGGAGCAAGAATTTTCTTCATCACTCCCCAAGGAGACTGCATACCCAAGTCCTACAAGTTGTCATTCCCATGCACGGATAACATAGAAGAGTACAAGGTTCTTGTCATAGGGCTGACGATTGCAATGCAGTGATAGATTATGGCTCTTAAGGTATATGGAGACTCAAAACTTATCATCAATCAAGCCAATGGTGAATACAAAACAAAGGATGACAAACTGACTCCATACAAGAAATTGGTGGAGAGTCTCAAGGAGTTCTTTATTGATATTACATTTGGACAGCTACCCAGAGCAAACAACAAAGCAACAGATGCAATGGCTATGATTGGATCACTCCTAGAGATCCCGCACAATGTCCCAAAACAATAATTCCTCATAGATAAACTTCTCATACCAGCATTTGAGGTACTAGAGTCCAAATTCATGTGCAAAATCATTGGTCCCGATGATCCTTGGTATCATGACATTTACACCTACTTAAGAATAGGAGTCCTTCCCACTGACATAACCCTAAACCTCAAAAGAGCTTTTGTCAAGAAGTCATCTCATTTCGTCATCCTAGGAGAAACCCTCTATTGTAGGAGCATCGAAGGGACCCTATTATGTTGCCTAAATATTGAAGAAGACCTGACTACTTTAACTGAGGTACACAATGACATTTATGGTTCGCACTCAAGACTTTGGCTAAGAAATTGCTGATAACATGATATTATTGGCCCACGATGGAAAGAGAAGCGCATGACTTTGTCAAAAGATGTTTTCAGTTTCAACAACATGGGGACCTCATCCATGCACTAGCTCAGGAGCTTCATCCCATTGTTACAGCTTGGCCCTTTTCATAGTGGGGGTTCAATCTCATTGATAAAATAACCCCCACCTCATTCAATGGCCATAAATTCATCATCACCACCACAGAGTACTTCATGAAGTCGGTCGAAGCCATTCCCATGACCTAAATAACGAGAAATAAGATATCTAAGTTCATCTTGAACTACCTTATTTTCCGATACGATGTCCCTCAAGCCATTATCTCAGATAATGGGACACCTTTCAAAAATAAAGATGTTCATGAACTTTTCCAAAAATTCAACATCCAACATTGATTTTCCACTTCATATTACCCTCAAGGAAATGGCCAAGTAGAAGCCACCAACAAAACCATCCTAAAAATCCTTAAGAAAATAGTCAATGACGTCGGTCATGACTTGCATCTATAGTAAAATCCTGCATTGTAAGCCTATTGCACAAGCACCCACACACTAATAGGTACAACCTCCTTTTCTCTAGTCTATGGATTAGAAGCCATCCTCCCTATTGAGATCGAGCTCTTGTCCCTTAGGATATCTCTACAAAATCTCACCACAGATGAAGAATATCGGGTCTCACGACTAAATGAACAAGAGTTACTAGATGAGTGGTGCATGGATGCCTGAAACCACTTGCAAGTCTATCAGAATCACCTCAAGTGAAGCTACAACAAGAAAATTAGGAGGGGAACCTTCCAATTTGGTGAGCTAGTACTAAAAAAGAATCAAAAGTACATGAAAAATCCGAAAAGCAAAGGAAAATTTGAACCCAATTGGTGGGGAACCTTCATCATCAATGTGAGCTATAAATCAAGAGCTTGCTAGCTATCAACACCCGAAGGAAAGCCTCTACAAAAGCCCATTAACAACTCCCATCTGAATAAAATTTATGCTTGATCTTTTAAGGGTAAAACTAAAAATACAAAAAAAAAAAAAATTCAAATATCAAAATCCAAAAAACAATTCAGAAAAAGGATTAAAAATAGTAAAGAAAAAAATCGTCCTCTAGTGAAAACCACTTTGGTGGTGCTTTGGGCAAGCACCTTGGTGAAAACCTGACAACCAAGTGCCTTGTGTAAATAAAGCACTCTCCATCCACCAAGATATTCATGGCTTATTCTGCACACTCACTTATCCATTACATTCCATTTATCCTTCCACCATCTGTTCACATCCATACCATAGCTTGATCTCATGTTCTTATCATGATCCACCCTAGTACTACTTGGCATATTCCTAAGGTCAGTTTTTCCTGCCTGTATTGAAGTATTCTATCACATAACATTGGGGGCATGTTCTTGTACTTGCATTAGATCAGATTTGTGTATATTTTTGTTATCTTCCTTAAAATAAAAAATCCAAAAACATTTAAAAAATCCATCAAAAATCCAAAAACATTCAAAAAATCCAAAAACATTGAAAAATCCATCAAAAATCCAAAAACATCAGAGAACCAAAAAATCTAAAAACATCCAAATCATCCAATATCCAAAACATGTCAAAAATATGAAAAATCAAAAAATAGAGTCATCATACTGAACTACGCCATCTCTGAACTTGAACATAGGCAAGGGTGATCTTTGATCATCCCCCGAGACATTTTAGGTTAGTCCTTTAGGAGTTCGTCATAATAAGCTGGCAATTTATCATTTTTTTATATCTTCATCTTGTAAATTGATCAAGTCTCTATTAGTCAAACTACGTGGTCTCTACGTGTATAACATAGGCAAGGCTAATCTGTTGATGAGCTCCTGAGATCCCTCGAATAGGTCCTTAGGTTAGGTTCTTGGTCAAAATCTTAGAAAACCCAAAAAAACATAAAATTTGAAAATTAAAACATTCGTATAAAAATCTCAAAATCCCAAAAATAACCTGAAAACATTTCAAAACACAAAAAACATCCAAATATCTGAGAAAAACCAAAATGGTGCATCCGCTCATCTCACTTTTACCCACAATAATCATCTTCTCATAATAAATCATCATCATTTTCATCCTTTGGTAAGTTAGTCGGAAGCAAGTCTAGCAAGTATAAAAGTAAAATCCTAATTGTCAAAGTCTCATGTCTAGGTTAGTAAGTCAACAAGTTAATCAACTTAGAGTACCAATAGCTTATCATCCAGTCAATCCCAAATCACTTGATCACAACATGTCCTAGGATGCATCCTTCCTACAATGGACATCAACATTAGGCATCACCGTAGTTTAGTCTTGGCTAGCGATATGAAGAACATTAGCTTGTTTGTTTGCTTTATCTTTGTATTTTTTATTTATCTTATTTTGTGCTCATTCCAAGGACCTCTCAATGATGCCTAATCAAAATGGTTTAGAGAGAAAGGAATGGGGCAAGGATCATTATCTTTATATCTACAATGCTTGTTGGATGTCCTTTTAATATAACTTGGTCATGCGTGCTTTGTTTGGTTTGTAGGGAAGGTATTGTAGATGTCTTGTTGACCTCATAGGAAGGTTTTATTTTCTATGTTTTGGTCTGAGATGGTTAGAATATCTGAATTGCATTCTGAATAAGGTCTCGTATGTCAGGTGTGAACATGAGTACTCCTATCTAATTATCGAGTCAAAGTCCATCGCACTAGGTGCAACACCATCCTGGTTCTTTATACCTTGATACATCATACCTATGTGTGTTATCAAACATAAAGAAAGTTATGCTCTTTATCTCTCCCATCCCTAGATAAGAAATACATCGTCATCATTCATCATCATATCTGATAAAGTCTCAACGATTCATAGACTTGTTGGACTTTTGCATCTGCTTGGATTAAAAGGTTGATCCTCTTTCATGCTAACATAGTATCATGTCATCAATGCATCCATCCTACATTCATAAAACATCTATGCTCTCATCTTCCATATTCATACATATCATCGTAATAAGTAACGCCATCCATCTCACATGCATTGCATCATCATTTAAGCTGTTTAGGATAATAAAGATTTGTTATTCTAAGCATCTCACAAACATCTCATTTGCATTATCATATAGATTTTTTAGTCTAAGCATTCATACATCCATCTTGAACCTCTTTGTCATGAGATCGACCCTCAAATTGAAATTTTTTCTCAATCTCTCGAGGGGGCAATATACCAACGTACTTCTTTTCGCTGGGGCATCCGAAAAAATCGGATTTTTTTTAATTTCGATCTTGGTGGCATCATTCTTTGAATCAATCCAATAGGTACATTGCTTCAAAGAAGGGAAAAATGTAGACACTAAAAATAATTAGCTAACACAATGCATACAATCCCACTCAATTAACAACATTTCCTCTATTAATCAAATCAATCAATTTATTTAATTAATTCACTAAGCTTCACCATACTTAATTAAATAAATCAAATAATTTAATTAAGTCCTTAAGTTCTTCTTATTTGATTCAATAAATCAAAATTATTTAAATCAAATATCAAAACCCCTAAAATCCTCCAAGTTAATTAATCTAAATTAATTAACGTCATAATCATAATTACCATTCTCTAGCTTTTGATTCAACCTGAGTCAAACATAAACCCTTAACTAACCCACCCACTTGCACATGAAATGCATTTTAGTTAATTATCTCTATTATCCCTCACAAGGCATATTCCCAAGGAATATTCCCTCATTAACTCCATTTGTTGACTTTCTTGTCCAAACAAATTCCCCCCCAAAATCTCTCAACCACATGCATTTAAAGCTTTTTTTCAAATTTCAAACTCACCTAATTGCATTTACTTGCACAATCTCTAAAATGTGCTCATTCCTCCTCCAATCACATGTGGACAAGTGGTCTTCTCTCATTGGTTAGTATTTTGTCCCACATTCATCCAAATTCTTCAATCTTCCAACCTTGAATCTATAAATTCATGGCACTTCTTTCTTCATTTTCATCCATAATTTAAGCATTTCCACTATAGGCATTTTGAGTTCATCTTGCATCTTCTTTTTATCATCATCTTGAAGCTTATCAAGGATTGGGAAAGGACTCCTTTTCATATCAAAGGTGCACCAATCCACTATGGGATAGGTATGCACTATGCTTCTTTTCATTCTTTCATTTGGTTTACTTGATCTTTTGATTTCTTTGATTGCATTATGAAGCATTTTGTAGTATTTTATAGGGATGTTAGATTGGATTTTCTTTACTAACTATACTAATGTGTGGAATAGTTTAAGATTTTTTGTAGATTTAGCATCCACAATACCTTCATCACTTCTTGCATCAAACTTTCCAAGATTCTAAACATCTCTTTTAATGTACCGTCTGCTTCCAAACACCTTAAAGTTCTTAATAGTAGGAACCTTACTAGTCCATAGTTCATAAGGAGTCTTTGTGTTGTTACCTCTTATTTGAACTCTATTAAGAATGTAAACAACAGTGTGGATTGCTTCTCTCCAATATACATCAAGAGCATTTTACTCTTTCATCATAGTCCTTACAACCTCTTGAACAGTTTGGTTCTTCCTTTCCACAACTCCATTCTACCTAGGATTTCTAGGAGTAGAGTAATGTCTCTTTATACCATGCTCTTACAAAATGAATTAAAATGATGCAGGACCATCCTTGGTTCTTTGCAATCTTGCATCAACCAAAAATATTTCCTTTTAGTTTTTTTTTGTTCTTGTCAAGTTCAATTTGGTAGATTTGGTATTCCATCATATTTTCTCACTAGACACTGTGGATCTATGTTTTCATCATGGACATGTTCATTTTCTATATTCCAATATTTTAGCATGATTGGATTTTTTTTCGAAAAGTTATCACTTTTAGATTAATTGATAGTTTCTTGAGCTGACACTGGCATGGTTTCAAGCCTAACGGCTAGTTTGATCTCTTGTGGATCCTTCCTGTAACTTGCAGATCCTTGAGGTGTGATTCAAATTATTTCGTGGAGTCTCCCTGACCTTAATTTTTGGTCCACACTTCATCATATGCACCCGCCAAGGGGAAATTCAAATTCAAGGCCAACCTATTTCATGCACACATTACATTTTCTTCATTGGAGATTGTAATGATCTTTGGCCGATGCAGATGATTCTAGACCCCAGGATGTGATATAAATAATTGTAACCAATCATTAGGAAGTAGATTAAGTAGAATTGAGATTTGACATGTAAGATTTCAGCTCGCATTAAGGAGCATATAGGAATATTGTATTTTGGGCATGTGGTATCAGGCATGTGAGCTGAATCTGTAAGCCCGAATGTGGCCAACTGTATGTGATTGAAATTTATGATACTAAGAAGGTTTGAATCTGCATTTGCCTCCATATTTTGTGTTTCTTATGTTGTGTAACTCCTACTGCATGGTTCATATTGTTCTCTTTGAAGACCCTCCCAACATGATCGCACGAGATTTGTATCAGAACGAGATTCTTTCTGTGAGAGATCATCAAAGTTTGCAAAGTCTTGTTGAAGATTTTTTGTGGGGTGGCAGATCGGGGATCTGACTTGCACCTGTAGAGGACTTGTGTAAATATGGTGAGAAGAAGAAATGGTAGAGTAAATCGAGCGCATGGAAATGCAAACCCATTTGTGATGGAGATGTTGAGAGGAATTGCTTCCAAATTAGAAGCAGTTGAAATGGACCAGAGGAGAGGTCAGCCAGTTGATGATGTGAGTGATGAAGAGGTAAAAGAATAGGAAGAAAAGGAAAGAGGAAATCAACTTGGCCTTGATCAGGGAGAAAAGAGGTTCATAAGAGCCCTAACCAGCATAAATACTAAAACACATTTCAATCCACCAAATTATAATGGTAAGTTGGATTCAGATGAATTGCTTGACTAGATAATGGAGATGGAGAAGTATTATGATTTTGAAGGTACTACCAAAGACAAGAAGGTGAAATTTTATTGTAGAAAGTTGAAAGGACATGCATCCCTTTGGTGGGAACATTTGTAGACAAATAGGAAAAGAAGAGGAAAGAAGAGGAAAGGAGAAGATAAAATCATGGGATCGGATGGTGAATAAGTTAAATACAAAGTTTATTCTTGCAGACTATCAATTAGTTTGTTCTAAAAGTTGCAAAATTTGAAGCAGAAGGAGTCAAGTGTGACAAAGTATATTGGGGAGTTCTACAAGTTGAATATCGGATCTAGACATTTAAAGGATGAGACCGAGCAAGTAGCTAGATATGTGAATGGCTTGAGGTGATCTATACAAGATGAGATCATTTTGATCAAGTTACTAAGTGTGGAGGAGGCATATCAATGTGTCCTAAAAGAATAAGAGAAGCTGAATAAAATCTATGAGCAGAGACAAAGAGGAAGAGGTGGAAGATTTCAAAGAGGAAGGATTTTTACTAGAGGAGGAAGAGGATCTTTTCCAAATCAAAATAAAAACAAGTAAGGTAGTAAGAATGCTAATACGTACCATATAGGTGATGGAAACTCTTACCAGAGAGGACGAAATGGTGGTTACTGGAATGAGGGTTATAGAAAAGATGATAGAGGATAGGAGAAAAGAGTATTCATGGGAACTTTTTTTAAGTGTGGTGGAGAAGGACATAGAGCATTTGAATGTAACCAGGGAGAGACAAGCTGAAAGATAGAGAGCAATAGGAGAAAAAAAATTGCTAAGGAGGATCATATCGGATAATCCAATAAATTGTAAGAGGGAGAAGTGTTGGTGAACAAAAGAGTATTGTGTCAAAGTGAGATGGAGTAGGAACCATTGCAAAGAAATAATTTGTTATGAACCAAATGCAAGGTAGATGGTAAATTTTGTAGAGTGATTATTGATAGTGGAAGCTTTGAGAATCCAATTTCTGAAGAAATGGTGACCAAATTGAAGCTGGAAATATTTGAAACACCAGAAGCTTTATCAGATGACATGGATTCAAGATGAGCATAAGATACTGGTAAGTGAACAATTTTTGGTGAAATTGAAGATATGAAATTATCATGATGAGTTTGTGTGTGATATCATGCCTATGCATGTATGCCATTTTTTGTTGGGAAGGTCTAGTAGTATGATAGATAGGCTATTCATGATGGAAAGAAGAACATATATACCATTGTTGCTAATGGGATGAAGCAGACTTTGTTTCCCTTGGAGGATGTTCCTAAAGTTGAGGTTTGCACGAGTGCTAGAATTTGTTTGGTTGATGGAAGGATATTTTTGGATGGACTGAGATAGGAGAACATGTGTTATGCCTTGGTTCCTAAGAAGGTTGAAGACTTGAAGCATGTAGAAGAAAAACCAGAGGAGATAAAGGAGTTGTTGTCAGAATATGAATCTATCATTTCAAAGAATGTACCTGATGGATTGCCACCTGTGAGGAATATTATGCATTGCATGGATTTGATTCCTAGAGCTAGTTTTCCTAATAAAGTAGCATAGTGGATGGGACCGATAAAGAATGAAGAATTGAATAGACAAGTGTAAGAGTTGTTGAGGAAGGGTTTGATCAAAGAAAGCTTAAGTCCTTGTGTAGTACCCATTGTGCTAGCACCTAAAATGGATGGAAAATGGATAATGTCTACAAACTCTAGAGCCATAAACAAAATTATAGTGAAGTATAGATTTCCTTTGCCCCAGATGGATGAAATTATGGATTGTTTAAGTGGAGCTAAATACTTTGCAAAGATAGATTTGAAGAGTGGATATCATTAGATTAGAATCAGAGAAGGGGATGATTGGAAGACAACATTCAAGACAAATGAACAATTGTATGAGTGGTTGGTGATACCTTTTCGACTAAAAAATGCACCAAGTACTTTCATGAGGTTGATGAATGAGGTATTGAAGAAATTCTTGGGTAAGTGTGTGATTGTCTATTTGGATGACATCTTGATTTTTAGTAAGACTAGAGAAGAACATTTTTTGCATATAAGACAAGTTTTGCAAAGGTTGAGAGAAGAGAAGTTGTTGATAAACATTAAGAAGTGTAGTTTCATGAAGAAAGAATTGGTATATCTTGGATTTTTGATATCTGCTAATGGATTAGAGATGGATCTTGAGAAGGTAAGGGGTATGTGCAAGATCATCATGGAAAAAATAAGCCCTTAAGTGTCAATAACAAGACATAAAATCAGAGTTAGACAACTTGACGTAAAAATTTGAATAAGTTATCTATCTTATTTCAAAAAAAATATTAAAATAAAATCTGTAGCAAATCCAATGTAGTTTCTAGACTACTAGACCTTTATTTTTATTTTTTAAATCTATTTGGTGAAAATTTTAAATTTCAATGGAGTAGTATTTAAGTTTTAGGGTAAAAATAAGAAGTAGGTGTCTATCTGACCACCCTAACCACAATAAAATGATAATATTTTTTTATAAGATTTTAGATATAAGTAGAGAACTCATGTCCCGATGTGATGCATATTTTTTAATAATTTTTTTCCAAGTAAATAATTAATTATGAATTTTTTATTACAACTTTTAAAAAATATAAAAGGTCATCTGTGTAACCATCTTAACTTGGTCAAAAATTCATGAAATTCATTTTTTTTTAAATCCTATAGTATGCAAAGCATAGAATGTGACACATGTTTCGGATTCAAAAAATGTGATACCGTTTGAAAGTTATAGTTTTTTTCAATTAACCTATCAATTAGGACTTTATTCATAATTCTAATAGAAAATGAATAATAATTATTTATTAAATTCAAAGTAAAGCATAATTTATATTGGTGGAAAGTTGAGAACCTCCTCTAAAAAAACTTTTCGTTTCATCAATTTTGGGTTAAAAAAAAGTCATCAACCACATGGGCTATCATATGGCTTCAATATCGCCACTTTTTGGCCCATCATGATCCTACACATACCGTAAGAGAAATTATTGAATGGCCTACACTGTAAATCATTGGAGATTTAGGATCATTTCATGGATTGGATAGTTTCTACTGAAATTTCATTAGGAATTTCAGTTCTCTTTGCAGTCCTATGACCGAAACAATGAGAGGAGATAAGAAGGATTTTAGGTGGAAATTTGGAGCAGACCGGAGTTTTGAGTTGTTGAAAAAGTGACTGATCAACCTTTGTTGGCTTTACAAGAATTTAATAAGGTATTTTAGGTAGACTGTGATGCAAGTGGAAATGCAATTGGAGTAGTATTAAGTCAAGAAGGAAGACCAGTAGCTTATTTCAGTGAGAAATTGAATGATGCTAGGAAAAGGTATTCAATGTATGACCAAGAGTTTTATGCTATAGTTCAAGCCTTGAATAAGTGGAGACATTACTTGTTGCCTAAGGAGTTTATGTTGTATACAAATCATCAGGCATTACAGTATTTGAATATTCAAGGTAAGTTGAATCAGAGACACATGAGGTGGGTAGAATTCTTGCAGAGTTATACTTATTTTTTAAACATAGGAGTGGAAAGTCGAATAGAGTTGTTGATGCTTTGAGTCAGATAAGGAATTTATTGGTAGAGATGAGAGGGGAGGTATTAGGCTTTGATGAATTGAAGAACTTTGGAGAGCTTGTAAAGAACCAGTCTTAGAGGATAGGAGTCAGTGGTTGGATTATTTCATTCAGGAGGATATGTTGTTTAGAGGGAATCGGTTGTGTATACCTCGGAGTTCAATGAGGGATATCTTGGTGAAAGAAAAATATAGTGGAGGATTGGCAGGACACTTTGGAATTGATAAGATAGTAGCATTGGTAAGTGGGAATTACCTTTGGCCATAGATTTGTAAGGATGTTAGGAAATTTGTGTAGAGTTGAAATTTTTTTCAAGCTGCAAAAGGGAGTAGTTAGAATGTTGGATAGTATAAAACTTTGATAGTTCCTGAGAGTCCTTGGGAGGATATCAGCATGGATTTCATACTTGGTTTGCCGAGGAAACAAAGAGGTAATGATTCTATATTTGTGGTGGTGGATAGAATTTCTAAAACGACACATTTCATACCTTATAAGAAGACAACAGATGCAACACATGTAGCTGAATTTTGTTTCAAGGAAGTAGTCAGATTGCATGGGTTACCGAGGAATATTGTTTCAAACAGAGATACAAAGTTTGTTGGTTACTTTTGGAGGACACTTTGGAAGAAGTTAAGGACAGATTTAAAGTTCAGTTCTACTTTTCACCCACAAACTGGTGGACAAAAAGAGGTAGTAAACAAGAGTTTGGGGAATTTGTTAAGATGTTTGGTTGGAGAGAAGAATGGAAGTTGGGATTTAGTCCTTGCACAAGAAAAGTTTGCTTACAATAACTCAGTGAACAAGAGTACCAGAAAGACACCTTTTGATATTGTTACTGGAGTTCATCCTAGAGGTATATCGGAGTTGTGAGACATCAACAAGGAAGATAAAATGAGTGCAGAAGAAGGGGAATTTGTAGAGCATATGAATAAGGTGCATACTCAAGTAAAACAATAATTGGAAGATATGAACCAAAATTATAAGGAGCGGGTAGATGAAAAAAGGATACATAAGGAGTTAAAAGTTGGAGATGAAGTGATGGTGTATTTGAGGAAGAAAAGATTTCTAGTTGGCAAATACAATAAGCTCAAGATGAGGATGTTTGGACCCTATAATATTTTAAAGAAATTTGATTTAGGAAATGCATATGAAGTAGAGTTACCATATAGCATGAGTATATCACCTATATTCAACATTCCAGATCTACATCAGTACCATGAGTCATAATTTAGTGAAGACACTAAAACAAAATTGGAGAAATAGCTTACTAAACAACAACCAAATGAGATCAAAAATATTTTAGATATAAGAGATGGGAGGAAAACACGTGGACGATAGTACAAATAATATCTTATGAACTGGAAAGGCAGACTAGTGGAGGATTCTTCTTGGATTTATCTGGCTGAGGTAAACCATCTAGGTTTTCCTTTAGCCTCAAAAAATTTGGGGACTTAATTTTTAAATAACCCCCAAATGTCTGATGCAAGATCATCCTTGGTTCTTTGCAATCCTACATCAACAAAAAATATTTCCTTTTAGTTTTCTTCTTGTTCTTGTCGAGTTCAAGTTGGCAGATTTGGTATTCCATCATATTTTCTCACTAGACACTATGGATCTATGTTTTCATCATGGACATGTTCATTTTCCATATTCCAAGATTTCAGCATGATTGGATCTTTTTTCAGCAAGTTATTACTTTCGAATTAACTGACAGTTTCTTGAGCCAACACCAAAATGGTTTCAATCCTAACGACTAGTTTGATCTCTTGTGGATCCTTCCGGTAACTTGGGAGTCCTTGAGGTGCGATTTGAATTATTCCATGGAGTGTCCCCGAACTTAATTTTTGGTCAACACTTCATCATATGCACCCGCCGAGGAGAAATTCAAATTGAAGGCCAACCTATTTCATGCACACATTACATTTTCTTCATCGAAGATTGTAATGATCTTTGGCTGACATAGATGATTCTAGAGCCCTAGATGTCATCTAAATCATTGTAACCAATCATTAGGAAATAAATTAAATATAATTGAGATTTGACATGTAATATTTCAACTTGCATTAAGGAGCATATAGGAATTTTGTATTTTGAGCATGTGGTATCAGGCCTATGAGCTGAATCTGTAAGCCTAGATGTGGCCGACTATATGTAATTGTAATTTTTGATACTAAGAAGGTTTGAATATGCATTTACCTCCATATTTTGTGTTGCTTCTATTGTGTAACTCCTACTGCACAGTTCAAATTATTCTCTTTGAGGACCCTCCTACCGTGACTGCACCATAAACTCACAAGAAGTTAATTCTCCACCTCTATTAGACCTTAAATATTTGATTTTTAGGTTTACTTCATTCTCTACTCTTGCTTTGAACACTTTAAATCTATCTAGAGCTTGAGATTTTTTCTCTAAGAAAAGTAACCCATGTCATTCTTGAGTAATCATCAATCAAAAGCATAAAATACCTATCACCATTATGTTGGAAAAACAAAGATAGACAACTAAGAGGGGGGGTGAATCAGTTGTTACAAAATTCAAACTTATTTAACCTTGATCAACCTTTAATCTTAGATTTGATAATCAACAGTGAAACCATGAATCATCAACACATAAAAAAAACATGAACACCAAGATTTTATACGTGGAAACCCTTTTAGGGGAAAACCACAGTGGATGTTAGTCCACAAGATTATACCCTGTTACAAGTATAATGAGAAATGAATAAGGAGTGCACATGCATTCAGACACACTGCCTAGAGCTCAGTGCTCAAAAGGGAAGGCTCACTGCCTTACATAAAATAATTGGATTAAGCCTAATGACAATTCTGGTTAGGCACAAAAATACATCTTCACATTTTGTTCAATCTTCTTCACACTCTGCTCTGAAATTGAATGATCTAATCTTTATTTAAAAATTTGGCATTCACACTTCATATACAGTCACCGAGCATAACTCGCACACTTCAAAATGAAGAAACAATAAATTATATATCTGCTACATGAATTTACATTAACAACTTTGTCAGCCACAAATAAAATAATAAATTACAAACTGTTAGCCCAATTCATAAAAAAATCTCAATGCACACCAACCTAAGTTAGTCACAACATAATGAGGACCTAAATAAACATCCTCAAACACACCAAACAATAAGAAATTAATCCATAAGGATCCACAACACACTACCACCATCATGTCAGCCAAGAACATGAAAACATGAACACACAAAGGAAAAATATTAGATCACGATTACACTGATCAATGAGAATGTACCACAATGATAGATCATGATATAGAAACATCACTAAATGTCTCAGGAGCATACATAACAACTCAATTTACTAGAGTTGCACTCCTTCAAAAACACCTACTACAATAACAAAATAACTGTAGGAACTTAGAAACTCATAAATTGCTCCAATCTTGATGCGTACCTCAGGAACTCATAACTTGCTCCAAAAAACATACTAGATAGGCTCATAAAAAAACCCTTTAATGTATGACTTCTGATTATCAATGTACACAACTCTCCACCATTATGATCTTCAAAGCTTCATAGACTGCCTGCAACATATTTATTCTAATTTTCTCAATATCCTTCGACATATACAACCTTCAGAATCATCAATGCTAATAGTGTTGACATCAATGAAAACCACATATCAGAAAAAAAACCACTACATCCAACAATCTCCCCAATTGGCATTCATGGCAACACATGATGTGAAAAATACCATCTACACAACTAACTGTTCTTCTCCCTCTTACATTACTCTTCTCCCCTTTTCTTCCTCAAAGGTTTTTCACATTGCTATTCTCCCCCTTTGACATCAATGGGAAATTTACACAAGATATAAACCACATATCATAATCGTCTGACTACTCCCCCTGAGTAGGAACCACCACAACATCAATCTAAAACAAGATCTCACTATAAGTGCACAAATTCATGCAAAGACTTGCATCTTAGTTTAGATCAGGATGGGAAAGCACCCCTAACTTGCCTGTGAGATACTCAAAAGTATCCTTAGGAAAAGTTTTAGTGAATATATCTACAACTTGATCCTTAGTGGGAACATATTCTAATTTGACTTCTTTATCACTCACTTTGTCTCTCAAAAAGTGATACTTGATAGATATATGTTTTTTCTTTGAATGTAACACCAGATTATTGGAAATGTTAATGGCACTTGAGTTATCAACAAATATAACAATAGGATCATTATACTCAATTTTGATATCTCTTAGCATATGTTTCATCCATAATACTTGAGGGAAATTTTTTGCAGCAATGATATATTCTTCCTCAACAGTAGATAAGGAAATGGAATTTTTCTTATTGCTTAGCCAAGACACCAGCTTCTTCCCTAAGAAGAATACACCACCACTTGTAATTTTCCTGCCATCCACATCTCCTTCCCAATACATATCTGTAAAGGTATTCAGAGTAAGATCATCATCCTTAGGATAGCAAAGAACAAAATCAATTGTTCCTTTCAAGTATCTGAAAATTCTCTTTATTGCAATCACATGTGATTCCTTTGGATCAGCTTGATATCTAGCAACCATGCATACGAAATTCATAATGTCTGATTTGGTCTGAGTCAAATAGAGTAATCCACCAATATTTGACTTGTACCTTATTTGATTAGCCTTAGGAGAATCATCATTTTGTGTTAACTTTCATTTGGTTACCATGGGTGTACCAACTCATTTTGAGTCTTCCATGCCAAACGTTTTCAGTAACTCTCTTACATATTTGGAATGAGATATGAAAATTCCATAATCTAACTGAGTTATTTGCAATCCTAGAAAGAATTTCAGCTCTCCTATCATTGAAATCTCAAATTCACTTTTCATTTCATCAGCAAACTTCATTCATAAGTCATCATCACCTTCAAAAATAATGTCATCAAAAAAGACTTCAATAATCAACTATTTATCTTGATCCATCTTAAAATATAGATTGCTATCAACAATACCTTTATTGAATCCAAGCTTCAACAAGTATTTATCCAATTAAGCATACCAGGCTCTAGGGGCTTGCTTGAGTCCATACAGTGCTTTCTTCAATCAACAAACCATATCTTTTTCATTAGTCAATTGAAATCCATCCATTTGCTCAACATAAAATTCTTCTTCTAATTCACCATTCAGAAATGTTGACTTCACATCCATTTGATAGAATTTGTAATTCTTGAAAGTAGCATAAGAAATAAATAATATCACAACTTAAATTCTAGCAAAAGGGGGAAAGGTTTCTTCAAAATCAATAGCTTCCATATGTGAGTATCCTTTACATACCAGTCTTGCTTTATTTCTAACCACTTCACCTTGTTCATTAAACTTATTCTAAAGGACCCATTTGGTTCCATTCACATTTTTATCCTGAGGTCTGGGAACAAGAATCCATGTATCATTTTTTTCTGTATACATCATTTCTTCCTTCATTGCTTCCATCCAATATTCATCTTTACATGCTTCATTGACATTGCTAGGTTTATTCTTGGAAATCAGGCAATACTTTTCTGCAATTCTTCTTCTAGTCTACACACCTTTGTTTTTATGTCCTATAATTTGAATTTCAAAATGATTTACTTTTACATACCTTGGGACTTTGGGATTCTCTCTAACTTTTGGTTCTTTTGTTCTCTCTTCTGCACTTCCACTAGCTTCTCCTTCATGATTCTCTTGATTCACTGGAACAATTTGGACTTGATTCTGTGTCTGAGTAGTCTTTCCTTTATCACTACTATCTTGTTGGTCATCTAAACCATATCCATAGTATTTGGATGATCTAACAGTGTCTTCATCAACTCTGACATTTGCACTTTCAACCATTTTCTTCAATCTTCTATTGTAGCACCAGTAAACTTTTCTCTTAGTAGAGTAACCCAAAAATATTCATTCATCACTTCTAGCATCAAACTTGCTAATATATTTATCTCTCTTGATATAACACCTCCTTCCAAATATTTTGAAATATTTAACAATAGCCTTATAACCAAACCACAACTCAAAAGGAGTCTTACTAGAATTACCATTAATATTTATCTAGTTTATAGTTTATACAACAGTTCTTACAACTTCTCTCCAGTAGATATGAGGAACATTACCTTCCAACATCATAGTTCTAGTAGCATCTAGAATGGTTCTGTTGTTTCTCTCAACAACTCTGTTCTATTGAGGGGTCCGAGGAGCAGATAACTATCTTTTGATTCCATGTTCTTCATAGAATGAATTGAACTCCCGAGAAGTGAACTCACCACCTCTATATGATCTTAAGCATTTAACCTTCAAACTTGTCTCATTTTCTACGATAGCTTTGAAAAATTTGAACTTTTCTAGTGCTTCATGTTTTTCTCTCAAGAAAGCAACCCATATCATCCTAGAGTAATTATCAATAAGCAACATAAAGTACCTTTCTCCTTGTAGACTTTTGATTCTGGATTGACCACATAGATCAGTATGTACCAACTCTAGTACTCCATTAGAATGATGTTGTTTGCTCCAAAAAGAAATTCTTGTCTGCTTTCCCATCTGACATTCCTTGCATGTAGTGTTAGTAGGCTTCACTAACTTAGGTAGATCTCTGAATTCTTATGTGTGGCTTACTTTGACAATGTTATCAAAATTCACATGACACAACATCCTATGCCATAACCAACTTACATCAACTTAAGCAATTAAACAATGTTCACTAGCATCACTTAAGTGAAAAATGTTACCTCTTGTCTTTGTACCTGAACCAATTATATTTCCAGAGCTTCCCAATATCCTGCACTTACCATCTTTGAACTAAAGATTGTATCCATTGTCTACCATTTTTCCAGCTCTCAACAAGTTATGATTCAATCCTTCAACATAAAGGACATCATCAGTGTTATATTTACCACCAAGAGAAATAGTTCCTCTGCCACAAATCACACCAACATTGGTATCTCAAAATCTTACAAGACCACCATCATATTTTTCCAATCTTAGAAACTTTCTTTTGTCACTAGTCATATGATGTGAGAATTCATTGTGAATCACCCAATCATCCTTTTAATCAATTCTGTCTGCAAGAGCTTTCTCAATATTTTGATCACTAGCAGATTCAGTGGACACCGTACCATTTTCTTTGATAGCAATGAATACCCATCCATCTCCATTTCTATTTTCTTTATTAGATTCATCATCAATAACACCTTCTTCAGCATAATAACATTTCTTTTGAAATCTAGACTTGTCAGGTTTATACTTAGAAACTCTTTTAGGACACCTTGATGCAAAATGACCTATCTTACTACAAGAGAAACATTTAATAGGAAACTTTCATTTATACTTACCATGTCCCATTGATTCTATTTTCACAATCAATGCTTCTAGCTCTTCTAGCTCTCTTTCTTCATATTCAATTTGTTTCATTTCATCTTCATACTTGAATGTCTTTCTGGAACTTTCTCCCAGATCATATCTCTATTGGCTTTTTTCTGAATATAGTAGCCTTGAATGCAGATTATGTTTTAGGAGTAGACTCAGCAAATTCACTCAACTCAAAGGAAGCTAGTTTACCAATCAACATGTTTCTTGTCACATTTGTTACTGTCCTGAGCTCTTCAATACCATGAGATTTTGTTTTGTAAGAAGCAGACACTGATCTGAGCACTTTAGCCACAATCTCATCTTCTTCCATAATTCCACCGACACATCTTATACGCATCACTAGTTCATTTACGTTATGCATGAAAGCAGAAATTTTTTCATTTTCACTCATCTTCAATTTCTCCCACTTGCCTTTTAAGACTTGTTATCATAGCAATCTTCACTTGTGAATATCCTTCATACAATGTCTCTAATTTCTTCCAGATCTCATGTGTTGTCTTCAAACCTATCACATTTGTCATCTTTGAATCTGTTAAAGCACTTAGTAATTCTTTTATATCCCTAATATTAGTTTCAACTTCTTTGATCTCATTAGGAGTAGAGGGACCATTCTGAGGAATATTATATATGTTCTTTGTAATCTTCTAGAAAGGTTCACCAATGCACAAGTCAAATGACACCGCATTTTAGCCTTCCACAAAGAATAATTTGTACCTTCGAATTTGGGACTATCCTTCTTGTATGATGCCATCTCGAATCACCGCAAGCTATTAAAATTCTTTAGAGGAACCAACTCTGATACCAATTATTGGAAAAACAAGTATAGACAACTAAGAGGGGGGTGAATCAATTGTTATAGAATTTAAACTTATTTAACCTTTATCAAACTTTAATCTCATATTTGATAATCAATAGTGAAAGCATGAATCAACAACACATCATAAACACATGAACACCAAGATTTTATACTTGGAAACCCTGTTAGGTAAAAAACCATGGTGGATGTTAGTCCACAAGATTATACCCTATTAGAAGTATAATGAAAAATGAATAAGGAATGTACATGCATTCAGGCACACTATCTAGAGCTCACTACTCAAAAGGGAAGGTTCACTGCCTTACATAAAAAAATCAGATTAAATCCATCTGAAGAGGTTGAATTGAGAAATTAGCTTCTACAAAATCCTAATGATAGTTCTGGTTAGCCACATAAACACATTTTCACATTTCACTCAATATTCTTTACACTTTTCTCTGAAATCGAATGATTTGATCTTTATTCACACATTTCACATTCACACTTCATATAAATTCACTGAGCATACCTCACATACTTCAAAATTAAGAAACAATCACTCTTATATATCCGCTACATGAATTTACATTAACAACTTTGTCGACCACAAATAAAAGAATAAATTACAAACTATCGGCCCAATTCATAAAAAAATCTCAGTACACACCAACCTAATTCAGTCACAACATAATGAGGACCTAAATCGACATCCTCAAACACACCAAATAATAATAAATTAATCCATAAATATTTGCAACACGCTACAACCATCATGTCGGCCAAGAACATGAAAACATGAACACACAAAGGAAAAATATTTGATCACGATTACACCGATCAACATTGACATACCAAAATGATAGAGCATGATCTAGAAACATCACTGAACGTCTCAGGAGCATACACAAAAAATAAATTTACCAGAGTTGCATTCCTTCTTCAAAAACACCTGCTACAATAACATAATAACTATAGGAAATCAGAAACTAATAACTTGCTCCAATCTTGATGTGTACCATTGAAACTACCAGACAACATACTAGATAGGCTCAACAAAAAAACCTTTAATGCACGATTTCTTATTATCAACATACACAACTTTCCACCATTCTGATCTTCACAACTTCACAAACTCCCTGCAAAATATTTATTCTAATTTTCTCAATATCCTCGACATATACAACCTTTAGAATCATCAATGCTAATAGTGTTGACATCAATGACAACCACATATTAGAAACACAACCAATACATCCAACACATTAAGGCTTCCTGTTCTTGTGGTACCACAAAGGTTTTTATGAATCAATTCCAGCATTCCAGTAGATGGTTTTTCTTTTCCTTTAAAACTTCATCTTGTTTGTTTTCCCAACTAACAACTTCTGCAAACAAAATTGGTAGGCTTTTTGATTCTAGGAAGATCCCTAACTACTTCTCTTGAAATGATCCTGATCATATTGTCAAAGTTTGCATGTCCCATCCTTTGGTGCCAAAGACAACATTCATTAATTTGAGAAAAAAAGCACTAACCATCACCACTCTTAAGCTGATAGATGTTTCCATGAGTTATTCTTCCTACAACCACCACAGTTCCAGACCCTTTTCTGATCTCACAAGTGTTATCTTGAAACAAAAGCTTAAATATTTTTCTACAAATTTTTCCAACACTCAAAATATTATGCCTTAAGCCCTTAATATAATAGACACCATCAATATGGTATTTTCCATCAAGACTAATGTTCCTTTTCCAAAAATATTAGCACTAGAATCATCTCTAAACATAACTAATCATCCATCATATTTTTCAAGTTTAGTGAACTTCCTTTTGTCTCTGGTTGAATATGATTTGAACATCCACTGTCATTTACCCAATAGTCTTCATCTTGTCTAGCATGAAAGACAGTAATCAGAGTACCTTCCATCGCATCCTTCTTGTTCCTCGGACCAGATTCCCTTGCACATATTTCATGGTTAGCAAACACAGATTTATTCTCCAAGGCTAGAAATAAGCATTCATATTTATCATCCTCAAAATTAGAATCATCATGAGAAATTCTAGAATTTTCTCTAACATAATACAATTTCTTGAACTTTCTATCCTTTTTGTCTTTATTGTTATTATCTTCGTTCTTCTTATGTGTAGCTCTATTTGGACATCTTGAAGCATAGTGACCAATATTTCAACAATTGAAACATTTAAAAGGTAGCATACCTTTGTACTTACTAGTACCTTTCTTTAATTTCCTTGTAAAGTTTGCTTCAAACTCTTTTGAACCATCATTATCTGAATCATCTCCTATGTTAGTTGCTTTGAAGGTTGTTTTAGATTTCTCCTTTTCTCTTCCCAACTTCCTCATCTCAAATGTAGTCAAGGTGCCAAATAGTTGTTCTTTAGTAAATGTCTTTGGATCATATGATTCTTCAATAGTAGAGACCTATTGGTGTTTTTTCCTACTGAACCCCAAAATTCTCTAAAGGGATGCCAAGCCTTTTGTTCAAGAAATTTCTAGGTTAGAGGTCAACAAAATGAGTAAAGAACTACAAGGTCTCTACTCCTTCTTTTTAGGCTATGTGGAATAAAGGAAGGTATTTCCTTATTGTTTTCATCATTATTTATTCAAATGGGGAAGACCTCAACACAGATGGGTTCCTATAACCAACAAATGAACAAAATCTACTAAGATTTGGTTGATCTTTTAAGTAAATAATTCTCCATTTACAAGGAACAAGGGTACATTTCAAACTTACATATCAGAATGGGAAATGTTATAATGAGTATTTTTTTCTTAATTTGAGCCTATAGTTGGACTTACTACTAGTTCATTTATTGTACAAATTCTTGACAAATAGGCTAGTGCTTCATCAATTGGGTAAATAGAGTCAAGTATGGAACACTCGGTAATACACAAATTGTTTAACCCTGAACTATATGGACTATTCCCATAATGCCTTACATTACAAAAAAAAGTCTTTAAAAAATTACTTCTTATCAAATCCCATGCAAGTTCTTAAAAACCTATGGCTATATTCAAGCATTTAATCAACTCTTTGAGTTAAAGCACAGAACAAAATCACACATTCAATTGAACCATTGAATACAAATGAAAACATCCTTGATATTTCCATTTATAATCTGTAAGAAACTTTATAAAGGAGAGTATATGTTTTAAATTCTAGATTTTTTTCAATGTTAGTAATTTATATAGAACTATTTAAGGCTATTACATATCCAACTTATACCTAAGACAAAAACTAGCATACTTTCCAATTCTTTTGCATTATGCTTATTTTCTGCACTTAAATCCTATACAGACCATTCTAGAGTCAACACACAACTCCGATAATGAGACTTGAAATCCATTTTATAAACCAAGGGAGCAACAAGCATCGGGCTCATTACTATTAAATTTTTAAAAACATTTCATTTCAACATAAAATTGGATTTATTTTCAAAAATTCCCCAACGGTGACTTGTAACCATTTACTAAATAGGGGAACCATAATCATAACAACCATCAAAAATTGCACCAATTCCATCGAAAAAGGAAGCCACCACCAACAAAACTTTGCATTTCACATCCAACCAAAAACACAACAATATAATTATCATAAAAAAAATTCAACACCTAGAAATTCTCACCATCACCTAGACCTAACACCAGTGCCAACACCATGGTACACGTTCCCACTTCACATATTTGTGACAATGCGAGGAGAACTCACCACCCCATCATCATCTTTGTCTTTAACAGCCATGAAACAGTCATGTCCGGTAGGATTTTTCATAGAGATGGGAGACACCACAAGAACCTCCACCCCTGGGGGAGAAAATTGATTCAAAAGAATGAGGTACTGCCTATACCCAGAATTTGTCTTAGTCTTACTAGTAGATGAGCTATCAGTTATAACAATGAGGGAGTGATGTCACTCGTGAGAAGCTCGACTGTACCTAACCTTTCTTCGCATTCCCCACATGAATCCCGCATGCTCCTTTCCTTTTTTCTCTGTCATTGTAGCGTGGCCACCCAACAAATGGTTGTCATTGGCATCAACTGATACAGGTTCCCTACCATGGGTGTCATATCTACATCCATCTTTCAAAGATGACATACCCACATGAGTGCATTGTTTGTGCACTAGGATATCACCACGAGGCTTCTATGAAAGTATCCTTAGAGACCTTCAGACCGATAGCGAGGAAGTAGTTAGCTTAATCATTCTTCCCAGATATGTAGGTTTATAGCTCTCACCAGAATGATTACCATGCTCTACATAGACATGGAGAATTTAGATTGCTGATTACAATGGAAAAAATGGAGGCCCTCAATCTGCATTTATTGAGCAAACCGGTGATGTCAATCATCAATGTTTAGTAAAGACCCACACATGTGAACAAGCGATCATTTGTTGGCATCAATTTCATCACTGTTAATCTCTAAGTACATAGGAGTTTGCACATTATGCTTCATGATTACTAGAAGTTAATTCTGCACACGCACATGGATCAATTTCAACACTCTTGAAGCATGTATTTCATTAATGCTCACTCTTCATATGGTATAAACAACCATCATATGCATGTTTCTATTTTTTGAATATCAAGCATCGATCTATTGATAAGGTGGGAGATCGAATAATCCTCACTAAATTGATTGTGTTTGAAATCGCACTTGTCCATTTCAGCCAATAGGAATCCTACCAGCCTTGCACCCACTTTGTCATGTGGGATCCACCCATGATTCATTGTGGTCAGAAAAGGATAGCCATGTGTCAACTTTCCATTGACCTCACTGGGATTTTAAAGACATTATTTAAATCGAGCGAGTCAGCGGGGAACGGTGGAGACTAACTCTTGACACGGATCCTTGGTTGTTGATCTAGACGAGCAGGCGACAAGACCCATAGTGGATACTAGGCCCTACATCAATAGAAGGACACATGTCATCAGTCTGTGGACCTCACACCAAATAATTAGCCAATATTTGAAACCACTAGGGTTAGTGGGGAATGGTCCAAATTCATTCTCACAATCAAAAGACCTCACAACTTGCACGTGTAACAAAGTTAGTTCTAAAGAAGGGGGTATATTAGGCCGACATGAATTTGACCCTTGGGAAAGCACGACTTAAGCCTAAGTCACATAGAAAATAAATTTTGGCTCAGCTTTGGAAATATTTAAAACATGTGACATGCAGGGTGATCGACATTCCTGGACAAAAGGGGACGGTAAGGGAACACACTCAAAGACTCAAGTGACAACTTAAACAATTAGTAATAGGCTGAGCAAGTCAACTCTAAATTTTAACGAATGAGGGTTTAAGAAACAAACAATGAAAGGGAGGTTTTGAAGGCCTAAAACCCCTCCCCATCCTAGAGGACAAAAGCCTCATAACCTAACCAAAACTAGATGTCATTCAAACAAAATAGAAACATTTTGGGAGCTCCATCAATGGCTCATTTTTGGGGACATATACCACCAGCGGGTATAGCGAGAATCTAGAATCTCAGGTAGAAGAAGACCACCAAAAAAAGAACCATAACCAAGAACAAAAACAATAGACCTTTTAAAAGGAATAGACAGGTACATAATGTAGTCTTTATTGATAATCCAAGAAGCCTTCCTTAATTTACTAGGCTCTATTCTCCCAATTGGAGGTCAAGTGCCCTCCCCCACAACACATTAGTACTTCTTTCCTTTGTCAAACACCTTATCCTATGCAAATTGCAATATATCAATGCTTATAACAGGTACCCTGACACAAACATGATCAATCATTCCTTTGAAATGGTCTCACCTATAGCCCAACTCGAATATACCCTTGCTTGGTTGTAGTAGAAAGATAAAATATCCATGCTCCATCTCATCATCCTTGTTACCAATTTTGTTTCCATGTTCAAATTCCATTTCAAGCTGAGAGCTCCAGTATACATATTGGTGTAGAACTTGCAAGCAATCCTCGTATATATTATCCTTAATATTAATACTCTATCCATTTAGTGAGAAAATCCCTATAATCAGGTTAGAAAGATACGGGGCATTGACAAAGAAACACCTGAACCCATCTTCATATTGACCAATAACATGTCAAATTCTTGCATCATTCAGTAGCTCTTTGTACCATTCCAAAGACCTTGTAATGTCAGCATAATTTGAAAATTCATCATGTGATAGAACTATTCTAGGATCAATGCAATCATCTCGAGGCACCATCTGCTCATTGAGTATTAAAATTATTACTTCACTTGGGTATGCATCATTTACTTTTGCATACATGAGTAACGGTTCAAACAATACCTCACAATAATTTTCTTAAACCATATGGTTGTGAATATAGTCACCAATTCTAATCTCACTACCCTAGGCAATTATTGCCTTACTCATGACACTTTTATTAACAAGGGTATTGCCTTCTAGACCATTTTCATGAGGAAGAACATTCTTAGTTCCAAAGTACCCACTGGATAAAGTATTGCCAGGTACAATTGTCAACATATCTACATTACTTTCTTGGTTATCACCTGATGCAACTTGCTCACTCACTTATAGACAAGTGACCTTATTAACACTTGTGCTACTACATCCTTCCAATGAATATGGAACTATTGATTCAAGGTTATCATCCCCAAGAATGGAAATAACCCTAACATCAACTTGGCCTCCATTCCTCTTTGTTTGAGTTCCATCAGCTCCGATATAATCACAAATGATATTTGTCAAGGACTCATCAAGATCTTTAGGAAAGAGTGGGTTTCTCCTACACCAATAAGAATCATCATTCATCACCTCCTCCAATAGTGAAGATTCATCATATAGGGGATTTTTCCACACCTTCATTGTGGTTGCACACCTCCTTTCCTCATCATCATGAGGGTTCCCCTTCCTTGAGTCATCAAAATACTCAAAATCATCATAATCACCTGAGGAATCAAGAGAAGAATTCTCAATATCATTTACATCATTCACATTCAAAATTATTCATCCATACTCTGAGAATTCTTGACATGAAGAAAATTGTTCACTCCCAAACAAATGCATCCTCTCAAGGCTATCAACATATCCTCTACTCGGAGCTAGGGACTCTACCTCTACCTCATAAGAGGAAGTATAATAAATAGACGATCGACCAAGCTCAACCTCATCACCTTTGTCATTTTTCAGATATGCCTCTCCATCATAGACCTCATCATGTTTTGAAATTACCTCTTTCCTTCTTTGTACTTCTTTAATTCAAAAGACCTCTCAATGGTGCAAACCATACATGGTTATCGTTTCCTCATATTGGATATCTTCATTCTCATCATCACTACCATAAATGTTTCTTCTAAACTAACAACAATGACCAACCAATTTTTCACTTTTAGATACACTATCTGCACTTGATTTCTCTATATCTTGATCTTCCTCAACATAATATTCATTAATGACATTCTAAGAAACAACCTGTTGTACGGGGCCATACTTGATTTCTTCTGCAATCCTTTTCCAGTCCATTACCTAGTCAAGTATATGAGGTTTCAAATCCTTTGGTAATTTACTCTACTCGGGCTTATAAAATTCACAAAACAAGTCAGTACACATTAAGTCATTAGGTCTAATACTCCTTGTTATCTCTATCAAGATATCCAAAAACCTTGAGAACACATCATAGGGTGATTCTCTTGCATATCTTTTTACTTCATATAAATTTTTAACAAAGGACATTGAATCAATCTTTCCCAAGTTATGTTGATGTATGGCTGGGATATGGCAAGTCTCTGAAAGTTGTAAAGATGGTATAGGTGAAGCATCTAAGGTGTATTTTTCTTGACAAACATTCATGTTCCTTGACCCACTTTGCTCATCAGCTTGAGTCCTATTGGATCCATTCATATTAGTAGCCAAATGTCCTCTCATCATCGAATATCTCAAATTGTTATCAATATTCATGTCGGCCTGATAAGCTTGTTGCAATGTAGTGGGCTCTTTATCTCTTAGTAGGTAACTCATCTTGCTATCAAATGAACCAAGTTATACAACCAAACACTCGGCATCATTTGGTCTCATATTTTAAGGAATATCCCTTATGGCCTGAGCAAATCTAAGATTGAAAGTAGGGATCAATTCCTCTTCATTCCTATGGATGTCCATGATTTTTTTTTTCACCAAACTAGGGTTCACTGCCTCACCAAATTGACCCATGAAATCCATCTTAAACTCATCCCAAGAGTGTATGCAGGATGATGGCAAAAAATAAAACCAATCCCTTGCATCATCTTTTAAGGTTTGAACAAACAACTTTGTGACCACATCTTCAAAGTTTATTTAATAGTCCACCATTATGTCAACAAATTCCTACAAATGTTTTCTTGCTGACTCGGACTTTGCACCATTGAACCTTGGTAGTTTATCTCTGATTTTAGGTGGAACTATGTTGGGGTAATCACAAATATTACTAAAGTTAATAGTCATGTACCTTTTGACACTAAAATTTCCTTGATATGGCAAGGATGATTTAGTACTCATGGTTGTATCAGTACCCACACCAGAGCGGGTGATTTGACAGTAAATCCCATAACTTCTTTAGAAGATTTGTTAAGGCTGCTTTGATATTACACAAGACAATACAAGATCATTTTGAATTTAAAATTCCAACCCCTTACAATGCAAACCTTTTATCTCTACTTTGCACACAACCTTCAACAAGTGAAATGCATGAATATGACAAAATCTTACATCCTTTTCAATTTTACTCTAGAATCATGCAAAGAATACCACTCCCTTTCCCTATCTCAGTGCTATTTCACCAAATTGGGAAATATTTATATCCTATATCTTAAAGATTCCCATAAACTACTTACAAATGTGACAACATTTTCTTCAAATTCATGAGAATACCTAAAATTTAAGAGCGGTCAACCACTTATGAATTTGAAACTTGTATATATGAGGCCTTGTTATATTCTTTATCAGGTTCTTTGAGTCAAAGTCGCCACCTCTCTTCATAGAGGATGAAACTTCAAATAAGATGAAGTGTCTTCTAAATAAATCTCATTTTGGGTTTGATCTAATAGCGGAAATACCTTTAGATCCTTTGAACTTAGCTGTAGCTAAATTCTTCACCAGGTTCAAGAACTCTTTGACCTCCAAACAAAATGTTCAGATTTATCACACCAATTGACTCTATAGTACAACTTGCGATAGGAGAATACAAATTTCCCCAGCAAAGTCGCCAATTTTGTTGGTGTTTTTTCCTACTGAACCTTGAAATTATCTAAAGGGATGCCAAGCCTTAAGTTCAAGAAATTCCTAGGTTAGAGGACAACACAATGAGTACATAACTATAGGGTATCTACCCCTTCTCTTTAGGGTCTTTGGGACCAAGGAAGGTATTTCCTTATTTTGTTCATCATGATTTATTCAAATGGGGAACACTTCAACACAAATGGGTTCCTATAACAAGCAAATGAAAAAAAGCTACTAGGATTTGTTTGATATTTTACGTAAATAATTCTCCATTTACAAGGAACGAGGGTACATTTCAAACATACATATATAAATTGGCAATGTTATAATGAATATTTTTTTCTTACTTTGAACCTATAGTTGGACTAACTAGAATTTCATTTATTGTACAAATTCTTGACAAAATAGGCTAGTGCTTCATCAATTGGGTAAATGGAGTCAAGTATGGAACACCCAGTAATACACAAATTGTTTAACCCTAAACTAGATGGACTATTCCCATAATGCCTTACATTACAAAAACTCATAGTATTTAAAAAATTACTTCTTATCAAATCCCATGCAAGTTCTTACAAACCTATGACTATATTCCAGTGTTTAATCAACTCTTTGAGTTAAAGCACAAAACAAAATCACACATTCAATTGAACCATTGAAGACAAATTAAAAGATCCTTGATATTTCCATTTATAATCTGCAAGAAACATTACATAGGAGAGTATATGTTTTAAATTTCAGATTTGTTTCGATGTCAGTAATTTAAATAAAACTATTTAAGGCTATTACATATCTGACTTATACCCAAGACAAATACTAGCATACTTTCCAAGTCTTCTACATTATGCTTATTTTCTGCACTTGAATCCTATATAGACCATTCTAGACTGAACATATGACCATTGTAACGAGCCTTGAAATCCCTGTTATAAACCAAGGGAGCAACAAGCATCAAGGTCATTACAATTACATTTAAAAAAAAAAATTAATTTCAGCACAAAATTGGATTTGGTTTCAAAACTTACCCGATGGTGACTTGTAACCATTTACTGAACAAGGGAAACTGCAATCGTAACAACCATCAAAAAGTGCACCAATTCCACCGAAAAAGGTCGCCACCACTAACAAAACTTTGCATTTCACATCCAGCCAAAAACACAGCAATATCATTATCATAACAAAAGTTGAAAATCTAGACACGCTCACCATCACCCAGACCTAATACCAGTGCCAACAACATGGTAAATTTCCCACTTCACGTCCTTGCGATAAAGGGAGGAGAACTCACTGCCCCGTCATCATCTTTGTCTTTACCATCCATAAAATAGTCATGTTTGCTAGGGGTTTTCACAGAGATGGGAGAAACCACAAGCACCTGCACCCCTGGGGGAGCCAATTGATTCAAAAGCATGAGGTATTTCCTATAACCAAAATCTGTCTGAGTCTCACTGGTAGATGAGCTATCACTTATAGCAATGGGGGAGTGGTGTCACTCATAAGAAGTTTGACCATACCTAACCTTTCTTTGTATTCCTTGCACAAATACTACATGCTCCTTTCCTTTTGTCTCCTTCATCGTATCATGACCTCCCAAAAAATGGCTACCACTGGCATCAACCGATACAGGCTCCTTACCATAGGCATCGCCTCTACGTCCATCTTTCAAAGTTGACACACCCACATGCATGCATTATTTGTGCACCAGAATATCACCATGAGGCTTCTAAAAATGTAGCCTTGGAGACCTTGGCACCAGTAGCAAGGAAGCATATGGCTTACTCATTCTTCCTAGATATGTATTTTATAGCTCTCACCAGAATGATTACCATGCTCTACACAGACACAGAGAATTTAGATTGTTGATTACAATGGCGAAAATGGAGACCCTCAATCCAAATTTATTGAGAAAACTGGTGATGTCAATCATCAATGTTCAGTAAGGACCCACACACGTGAACAAGAGATCACTCATTGGCATCCATATCATCACCGTTAATCTCTCACTTCATAGGAGTTCACACATTATGCTTCATGATTACCATAAGTTAATTCTCCACATGCATGTGGATCAATTTGAACACTCCTGAAGCATATACGCCATTAATTCTCACTCTTTACAGGGCATAAATTACCATCACATAGGTGTTTTTGGTTTTTGAATATCAAGCATCAATCTATTGATGATGTGGGAGATTGAACAATGCTCATCAAATTGATTGTGTTTGAAATCTCACTCATTTGTTTCAGCCAATAGGAATCCTGCTAGCCTGGCACCCACTTCGTCATGTGGGATCCACCCACGAGTCATCACAGTCAGTAGAGGATAGCCACGTGTCAAATTTTTGCTGACCCCACTGGGCTTTTCAAGACATTATTTAAATCAAACGGGGTAACCGGGGAACGATGGAGATTAACTCTCGACATTGATCCTAGGTTGTTGATCCAGATGAGTAGGAAACAAGCCCCATAGTGGAGACCAGGTCCCACATCCATAGAAGGACACACACCATAATTCCATGGACCTCGCACCAAATAATTAGCCAGCATTTGAAACCAGCGGGGTCAATGATGAATGGTCAAAATTCATTCCTAGGATCGAAAGACCTCACAACCTACACATGCAACAAAGTTAGTTATAAATAAGGGGCCATATTAGGCCAATGATAATTTGACCATTGGGAAAGCACAACTTAACCGTAAGTCACTTAGAAAATAATTTTGGCTCGGCCTTGGAAATATTTGAAATAGGTGACATGAGGGGTGACTGACATTCCTAGACAAAAGGGGCCAGTAAGGGAATACACTCAAAGACTCAAGTGACAACTTAAATGACCGATAATAGGCTAAGAAAGTCAACTCTAAATTAAAACGAATGAGGGTTTAAGAGACAAATAGTGAAAAGGGGGCTTTCAAGGCCTAAAACCCCTCTCCATCCTAGAGGACAAAAGCCCCAAAACCTGACCAAAACCAGATGAAATTCAAACAAAATAGAAAAATTTTGGGAGCTCCATCAGTGGCTCATGTTCGGGGACGTATACCCCCAATGGGTACAACAAGATTCTAGAATCTTAGGTAGAAGCAAACTAGCAGAAAGACACCAAAACTAGGAACAAAACAAATAGACCATTTAGAAGGACTAGAGGGGTACAAGATGTAGCATGTATTGATAATCCTAGAAGCCTTCCTTAATTTACTAGGATTCATTCTCCCAATTGGAGGTCAAATTACCCCTAGAATATAGAAGTACTTCTTTCCTCTATCAAACACCTTATCCTATGCAAACTACAATGGATCGATGCTTATACCAGGTACCCCTGCACACACAAGATCAATCATTCCTCTGAAATTGTCTTGCCCATAACCCAACTTGGATGTACCCTTTCTTGGTTGTATTAGACAGATGAAATATCCATACTCCATCTCATCATCCTTGTTAGCAATTATATTCCCATGTTCAAATTCCATTCGAAGCTGAGAGCTCCAATATACATATTAGTGTAGACCTTGCAAGCAATCCTCATATATATTATCCTCCATATTAATACTCTATCCAATTAGTGAGAAAGTCTCCATAATTGGGTCAAAAAGGTATGGGGAATTGACAAAGAAACACATGAACCCATCTTCATATTGACCGATAACATGTCCACAACTGCTTGCATCATTCAATATCTCTTTGGACCATTCCAAAGACCTTGTAATGTCAGGATAATTTGAAAATTCATCATGTGATAGAACTATTCTAGGATCAATGCAATCATTTTTTTGTACCATCTTCTCATCGAGCATTGAAATTCTTACTTCACTCGGGTATGCGTCATTTCCTTTTACATACATGGGTAACAGTTCAAACACTACCTCACAACAATTTTCTTGAACCATATGGTTGTGAATATAGTCACCAATTCTAATCTCACTATCCTGGGTAGTTACTACCTTACTCATGACACTCTTATTATCAAGGGTATTGCATTGTAGACCATTGTCATGAGGAAGACCATTCTTAGTTCCAAAGTACCCACTCGATAAAGTACTACCAAGCATAATTTTTAGCATATCTACATTACTTTCTTGGTTATCACTTGATGCAACTTGGTCACTCACTTGTGGGAAAGTCACCTTATTAACACTTGTGCTACTACATCCTTCCAATGAATATGGAGCTAATGATTCAAGGTTATTAACCCCAAGAATGGAAAAGACCCTAACATCAACTTGGCCTCCATTCCTCTTTGTTTGACTTGCATCAGCTCTGATATAATCATAAATGATATTCGCCAAGGACTCATCAAGATCTTCAAGAAATATTTGGTTGCTCCTACACCAGTAAGAATCATCATTTGTCACCTCCTCCAATATTGAAGATTCATTATATAGGGGATTCTTCAACACCTTCATTGTGGTTGCACACCTCCTTTCCTCATCATCATAAGGGTTCCCCTTCCTTGAGTCATAAAAATACTCAAAATCATCATAATCACCTGAGGAATCAAGAGAAGAATTCTCAATATCATTTGCATCTTCACATTCAAGATTTTTGACCCATACTATGAGAATTCTTCACATGAAGAAAATTGTTCACTCCCAAACAAACACATCATCTCAAGGCTATCAACATATGCTCTACTTTGAGGTAGGGAATTTCTATCTACGCCATAAGAGGAAGTATAATCAACAGAGGAACGACCAAGCTCAACCTCATCACATTTATCATTGTTTATATATGTCTCCCCATCATAGAACTCATCATGTTTTGAAATTACCTCTTTCCTTCTTTGTACTTCTTTAATTCCAAAGAACTCTCAAGGGTGCAAATCATACATGATTATCATGTCCTCATATTGTATATCTTCATTCTCACCATCACTTCCAAACATGTTGCTTGTAAACTGACAACAATGATTGACCAATTGTTCACATTCAGATAGACCGTCTCCACTTGATTTCTCTGTCTCTTGATCTTCCTCAGCATAATATTCATTAATGACATTATGAGAAACAACATGTTGTACGGGGCCATACTTTATTTCTTCTACAATCCTTATCCATTCCCTTACCTAATCAAGGCTATGAGGTTTGAAATCCTTTGGTAATTTACTCAACCCGGGTTTATAAACTTCACAAAACAAGTCAATGCGCATTAAGTCATTAGGTCTAATAATCTTTGGTATCTCTATCAAGATATCTAGAAACCTTGAGAACAATTCATAGGGTGATTCTCTTGCATATCTTTTTACTTCATATAAATTTTTAACAAAGGACATTGAATCAATCTTTATGAGGTTATGTTGATGTATGGATGGGATATTCCTAGTCTTTGAAATTTGTAAAGATGGCATAGGTGAAGCATCTAAGGTGTCTTTGTCTTGAAAAACATGCATGTTACTTGACCCTCTTGGCTCATCAACTTGAGTCTTGTTGGAGCCATTCATATTAGTAGACAAATGTCCTCTCATGATCAAATATCTTAAATTGTTTTCAATATTCATGGCAGCCTAATAAGCTTGTTGCAATGTAGTGGACTCTTTATCTCTTAGCAGGTAACTCTTCTTACTATCAAATGCACCAAGTTATACAACCAAACACTTGACATCATTTGGTCTCATATTTTCAGGAATATCCCTAATGGCTATAGAAAATTTAAGATTAAAAGTAGGGATCAATTCCTCTTCATTCCTATGGATGTCCATGAAAGTTTTTGTCACCAAACTAGGGTTCACTGCCTCACCAAATTGACCCATGAAATCCATCTTAAACTCATCCCAGGAGTGTATGGAGGATAATGGTAGAAAATAAAACCAATCCCTCACATCATCTTTTAAGGTCTGAACAAAAAACTTCATGACCACATCTTCAAAGTTTATTTTATAGTCCCCCATTATGTCAAAGAATTCCTGTAAATGTTTGCTTGTTGACTCAGACTTTGCACCATTCAACCTTGGTAGTTTATCTCTGAATTTATGTGGCACTTTTGGCACTAGAATTTCCTCGATATAGGAAGGATGATTCAGTACTCATGGTTGTATCAGTACCCACACCAGAGCGGGTTGTTTGACATTACATCCTACAACTTCTTTAGAAGATTTGTTATGGCTGATTTTATATTACACAAGACAATACAAGATCCTTTTGAATTTAAAATGCCCACCCCTTACAATGCAAACCTTCTATCTCTACTTTTCAGACATCCTTCAACAAGTGAAATGCATGGATATGACAAAATCTTACATCCTTTTCAATTTCACTCTAGAATCACGTAAATAATACCACTCCCTTTCCCTATCTCAGTTCTATTTCACCAAATTGGGAAATATTTATATCTTGTATCTTAAATATTCCCACAAATTACTTACAAATGTGACAACATTTTCTTCAGATTCATGAGAATACCTATAATTTTTGAGCAGTCATCCACTTCTGAATTTGAAACTTGTAGATCTAAGGCCTTGTTATATTCTTTATCAGGTTCTTTGAGTCAGATTCACCACCTCTCTTCAAAAAGGATGAATCTTCAAATAAGATGAAGTGTATTCTAAATAAATCTCGTTTTGGGTTTTCTCCAACACCGGTGTCACCTTCATATCCTTCAAACTTAGTTGCAACTGAATTCTTCACTAGGTTCAATAATTCTTTTACCTCTGAATGGAATGCTTAGATTTATCAAACCAATTGACTCTATAGTACAACCTGTGATAGGAACATGAAAATTTCCCCAACAGAGTCGCCAATTTTGTTGCTGTTTTTTTTTGTTGAACCCTGAAACTCTCTAAAGGGATGCCGAGCCTTATGTTCAAGAAATTCCTAGGTTAGAGGCCAACACAATGAGTATAGAACTACAAGGTTTCTACTCCATCTCTTTAGGGTCTTTGGGACCAAGGAAGGTATTTCCTTATTGTGTTCATCATGATTTATTCAAATGTGGAACAGTTTAGCACAAATGGGTTCCTATAACTAGCAAATGAAAAAAATCTATTAAGACATGGCTGATCTTTTAAGTAAATAATTCTCCACTTACAAGGAATGAGGGTACATTTCAAACTTACATATCAGAATTGGCAATGTTATAATGATCATTTTGTTCTTACTTTGAGCCTATAGTTGGACTTACTACTAGTTCATTTATTGTATAAATTCTTGAAAATAGGCTAGTGCTTCATCAATTGGGTAAATGGAGTCAAGTATGGAACACTCGGTAATAGACAAATTGTTTAACCCTGAACTAGATCTAGACTATTCCCGTAATACCTTACATTAAAATAACTCACAGCATTTAAAATATTAATTCTTATCAAATCCCATTCAAGTTCTTACAAATCTATGACTATATTCCAGTGTTTAATCAACTCTTTGAGTTAAAGCATAGAACAAAATAACACATTCAATTGAACCATTGAAGACAAATGAAAAGATCCTTGATATTTCCATTTATAATTTGCAAGAAACATTACACAGGAGAGTATGCATTTTAAATTTCAGATTTGTTTCAATGTAAGTAATTTATATAGAACTATTTAAGGCTATTACATATCTGACTTATAGCCAAGACAAAAACTAGCATACTTTCCAAGTATTCTGCATTATGATAATTTTCAGCACTTCAATCCTATATAGACCATTCTAGACTCAACATTCGACCCCTATAATGAGCCTTGAAATCCCTTTTATAAACCAAGGGAGAAACAAGAATTAGGTTCATTACAGTTACATTTTAAAAAATATTTCATTTCAGCACAAAATTGGATTTTATTTCAAAACTTACCCGATGGTGACTTGTAACCATTTACTGAACAAGGGAAACCGCAATCGTAACAACCATAAAAAAGTATGCCAATTCCACCGAAAAAGGTCGCCACCACCAACAAAACTTTGTATTTCACGTCCAGCCAAAAACATAGTAATATCAGTATCATTACAAAATTTCAACACCTAGACACGCTCACCATCACCCAGACCTAACACCAACACCAACACCATGGTGCATGCACCCACTTTGCATCCTTGCGACAACGGGATGAGAAATCACCACCTCGTAATCATCTTTATCTTTACCAACCATCAAAGAGTCATGTCTAATGGGGGTTTTCACAAAGACGCGAGACACCACAAGTACCTCCATCCCTAGAGGAGCCAATTGATTCAAAAGCATGAGGTACTGCCTATACCCAAAATCTGTCTCAGTCTCACTGGTAGATGAGTTATCAGTTATAGCAATGGGGGAGTGTTGCCACCCATAAGAAGCTTAGTCCTACCTAATATTTCTTCACATTCCCCACACGAATCCTAGAGGGTCCTTTTATTTCATCTCCATTTTCGTAGCTTTGCCACCCAACAAATGGCTACTACTAGCATCAACCGATATAGGTTCCTTACCATGGGCATCATCTCTGTGTCCATATTTCAAAGCTGACACACATGCATGAGTGCATTTTCTGTACACCAGGATATCACCATGAGGCTTCTATGAATGTAGCCTCAAAGTCCTTTGCATTGGTAGCGAGGAAGTAGTTGGCATACTCATTCTTCCCTGGCATACTCATTCTTCCCAGATATGTAGGTTTATAGCTCTCACCAGAATGATTACCGAGCTCTACACATAGACAAAGAATTTGGATTGCTAATGATAATGGTGATAATGGAGGCCCTCAATTTGCATTTATTGAGCAAACCAATGACGTCAATCATCAATTTTCAGTAAAGACCCACACACACGAACAAGCGATCACTCATTGGTTTCCATTTCATCATCGTTAATCTCTAAGTGCATAGGAGTTCTCACATTATGCTTCAAGATTACTAGAAGTTATTTCTCCACATGCATCGGGATCAATTTGAACACTCTTAAAGCATATATGCCATTAATACTTGCTTATCATAGGGCATAAATAGCCATCACATGTGTGTTTCTAGTTTTTCAATATCAAGCATTGATCTATTGATGAGGTGGGAGATCAAACAATCCTCATTGAATTAGCTATGTTTGAAATCTCACTCATCCATTTTAGCCAATAGGAATCGTTCCAACCTAGCACTCACTTTGTCACACAGGATCCACCCACGATTCATCATGGTCAGTAGAGGATAGCCACATGTCAACTTTCCGCTGACCTTGTTGGGATTTTCAAGACATTATTTAAATCAGGTGGGGTCAATGGGGAATGATGGAGATTAACTATCAACATCGATCCTCATCTGTTGATCTAGATGAGCAGGTGACAAGCCCCATAGTGGATATTGGGCCCCACATCCATAGAAGGACACGCATCATTAGTCTGCGGACCTCGTGCCAAATAATAAGCCAACATTTGAAACTAGTGGGGTCAGCGGGGAATGGTCCAGATTCATTCCCATGATCAAAGGACCTCACAACCTGCACATGCACCAAAATTAGTTCTAAAGAAGGGGCCATATTAGGTTGACGAGAATTTGACCCTTGGGAAAGCACTCCTTAAGCCTAAGTCACTTAGAAAATAAATTTTGGCTTGGCCTTGGAAATATTTGAAATGGGCGACATGAGGGGTGACTGACATTCCTATACAAAAGGGGCCGATAAGGGAATGCACTTGAAGACTCAAGTGACAACTTAAACGACTAGTAACAGGCTGAGTATGTCAACTATAAATTAAAATGAATGAGGGTTTAAGACACAAACAGTGAAAAGGGGGTTTTCAAGGCCTAAAACCCCTTCCCATCCTAGAGGACAAAAGCCTAAGAACCTTACCAAAACTAGATGTCATTCAAATAAAATAGAAAAAAATTGGGAGCTCCATCAAGACCCTGTCACTGTAATTCTTCGGTAGGGTCATCAAGATCTTCTCTATTACATATTCATCTATCATGGTACAACCTTGATTTTTTGTTTCATTTGCTGCAAGTTCATTTCTTTGATAGTAGCTTGCAATGTCCTCACCTTCTTCCATTCTCAAGTTCTCAAATATGCACTTTGTTGTTAGCTTCCTTGATAATTTAACTCTATCATTTCCTTCATACATATCTTTCAAATTTTCCCATACTTCATAAGAAGTGCCTAAAGAAATAACTTTTGTCTCTTCAGTTTTAGATAAAGCACTAAAGAAAGCATACCTTTCTTTCTCATTCTCCTCATAGGTAGAAATCTCATTTGTAGAAGAAGGACCACTAGCAGGTTCAACATATTTTGTCTCAATAGCTTTCCAAGTTTTGAAACCAAGAGAGATCAGGTAACCTCACATTTTCACTTTCCAGTCATTGTAGTCAACTCAATCAAATATAGCGATTTACAACTTGTGGACCATATGATCTACCTCAAGCGGTGAAGCTCTTCTTTGAGGAACCAAATCTTTAATACCAATTGTTCAAATGAACAAGACAACTAATAGGGGGGGTGAATTAGTTGTACCAAATTACTTTTACTTCTAATCTTAATCGATTCCACTTTAACTTTAATATATTATTAAGTAAAAACATGAAATACAAATAATAGAAAGCAAACACCAGAGACACCAGATTTACGTAGAAAACAAAATGAGGGAAAAAAAACAGTGAGGATTAATTCAAAATATAATAGTAATGCAATACTAGATACAAAGGCTCACTGCTAGAGGGTTCATTTCCCAGAAAGGACTCACTATCCAGATATAAAGGCTCACTTTCTACAAATAGGAATCACTATCTAGAAGGAGGCTCACTGCCTACAAACAAAGAAAATCCACCACAATAGGTTCCACACATTTGCACCCTGATCAAAGGATTGTAGACACCATCAACTCACTACTTTTAGGAATCTAACACATCAAATTACTGCTACCTTGATACACTTTCGTGCACTCTTCTTTTCACACGTTTTTCACACTTCACACACATGCATCACACACCTCCAATTCACAACATCTTGACTTGCATTTATACCATATTCAACCTTAGAAACTTCATCCAAGGTCGGCTACACATCCTTTATTTAACAAATTCAAATTAGGTCAGCTACTCAACATTCTCACAATGGATAAGAATGAGAGTGGACCAATTACATACTTAATTCCCAAACAACATCTTGGATCAATCACACACTTCCTTAATCGATGCATATTCTCCATGTAACATGTAAACACCAGGTCGACCAAACCTCATAAAAACACCAATGAACTTTGAAGTACATGCATCCACAGAAAGATGATGACAGACGAATCACACAACATGCTTCACAAGACATTGGAAAACCTCCTAGAAACCTTTAGATACATCCACAACAACTGCAACAATCTTTATACAGAGAACACTCTTCAGTAGTCCAACCGGACCGTGCAAACACACACAGTATCTCTGGAACACACCTTCAAGAGCACCAAACCACAAGCGCATTTTCTAGAACAAAGAGAACATAAATTTTAACCTTCGTCCATATCCACAAGATTTGATACAAACCACCAAAAGACTATGGAGCAGAGACATCTCTCCTAGTCCATAGAAAAATAGTTTTTCCAGATTAGTTCACACACCGGTTCACACATCTTTCACTCTCCATCAACCCAAAAGCTAAAAAACAAGATATATTATCCATTATAGCCTATAAAAACTACTACAGATCTGCATAGGCATAGGATCAACATAGATTAAATGCAGAGCACATTACTGGAGCACACTCAAAACACAAATACAACATTGTCTTTACTATTTATTAATTTTCTTAAAAGCACTTGACATCAGCACATCTGTAACACCATAAATATAGTTCCATCTACTCTCAAAACTTCTACAGTATCTCAGCTATACATGCAACACCTACAATCACTTTGAACCGTGTTGACATCAATGAAAACATTAATGAAAATACCACCAAACACATTCATACTTGCAACAATGTCTTCTCTAGACATGAAGAAGATAGTTTAGTGTTAGAATATATCCTTATTGAGACTAATGAGAATCTTATTCCTCTCTTTCCTGATGCCCCTACAGTTTAAGAAGACCTATTTGAAAAAAAAATTCCAATCATTGGCAAGCATGATTCTCCTTCTCCTGATGTCTCCCCTAGTTGTGATGAAGCTACTTTACAAAACCTAACCATGGAATGCGATGAACATCTTGGATAAAAGCACAAAGCTGTGTCACACTTTATAAAGGAAACGACCAATGTTGATACAACTTTTAAACTTGAATCACTAAAAATTAGCATATATGTTTTGAATTATTAAATGATGTAAACTAGTAAAATATGTATTTTTTAGTATATTTTATGTTGTATTTTTTATAAGAAATTAAAAACTTATTTTAAACTAGTTTTTCATAAATTAACACTATAATTTAGTTGCTGATAAAATGCTGAAAAATGAAGTTGCATGGGATGTCAAAATTTTTATAGTAAATTTTATTTTTTTTCTTTCAAATTTTTTGTGTGTATTTATAACTTGAAACTTTAGTGCATGGATATATTTTTTTCCAATTTTGATAAATATATATTTGTATATAAGTATTAAAATGTGCGTGAATAAAAAAAACTATTTCCATCGGACGTCAACATTTATATTAAATATTTATCTAAAATGGAAAAAAAATTATACCATCTTGAAATAGATTCTTTTATCTAGTGCATCATATTTTTTTCAATTTTTTTTAATAAGTTTTAGTATTTTTCTTTGGCATGGTAATCAACCTAATATTATTTGTTGATTACCTACTTTTAGAATAAAAAGAAATATAAATAATAATAATAATTAAACTATTAAAATAAATATATTTTTGAAAACTAAACTTATGGATCTACAAAAGGGTATTTTTACATTTAAAAAAAATGTTATTTACATGAGGAGGAGCTTTTAAAACTACAAGTTTTTCAAATAATTTTTTTTTTTTGGTAAATTGGACTCAAAGTGGTGCTCCATATATTTTTAGCCAACAATTTTAGTTGAATAAATTTTGGAAGTATCTAACTTAGCTAGAATGAATCTTATTAGGTCAAATGTTTGACCAAAATTGATTTTTAGTTATAAATACTTAAATTCAGTTGTGCTGATATGTTAGCTAAAAGTGTGACACATATTTGTGCTTTTACCCTCTTACAATCTCTCCTAGTTAGGATAGATAATATGCCACAAGAGAATGAGACCTTAGAGAAAAATGACAATCAAACAAAGCCTTCTCCTAATATCCCCACTATTGATAATCAAGAAAATACAACTACAGATCATCCCCTTACATGCAAGGAATTCACTTTGGAAGAACCAATCCTTGAATGCCAAGAACATTTGATTTGTAGTTATCTTAACAACTCTCCTCCTAAGGAAACTATCACGACTCAAGAAAATAACAACAATAGTAATGCGACTTCCTTAGGTGATGATACAAGGGTGATTCTAGATTTCCCTTTATTAGAGATACATCAAACCAAGACCGTTGAGGAGTGTCCATTAGAACCCCCTTGAATGGACCTCCTACATACCTCGTGGGACATCCTAAGAATCCTTTAATTCTTCATCCACCCTCACAAAAACCACAAGTTCAAAAGAAACATGTGCTCATCTTGGAACCACCTAAAAGGCAACTTGATAATGATAACATTTCACACCAACCGAGTTACAAGGACATTGCTCACATATATAACAAAGTGTATACAATCAAGGCCAACCATGAACCTGAAAGGCAATTTACGAAGCAACTTGGGAAAGGATGTGGTGATATAGAACAAGGTATCCATGCCCCTATAGAGCCTAAAACACAAGAAATGACTAATGTTCTTGGTCATTGACCCTCGAAACAAAATCCCTCATTCAATGTCAACACTATCGCAAAATATTATTCCAAGAAAAAAATAATTTTAATGCATCTGAAATTGATAGATATATCATTAAATATGTATCAATTTGACACCTTGTTTACTGATCACAATAAATAACATTAGTTGTTGCTCCTTTTCATGCAATAGTTGTAGGATCATAACATACTCATTATTGCATGTCATTCCCTTTTTGCAAGGAGCAGCATATCATCATCCATTCCAAGCTCATCCTTATCCTACATTAAGTGGGGGGCAACGGGGTAGTTAGCCTTTTCCTCGTATGTCACTTATTGTTGGCTCTTTTGGATACTTGACCACCTTTCATGTATATATAAGAGCAAGCTTGGGATGTGGACGACATGCCTTAAGTTGGCTTGCCTATGGCATACTTATCCATGATGTAGTTCGATTCGGAAGCATATGACTTGGCATAGGGATTTCTAGGTTGGCTTTGATGTCTTCTTTCATGTTATCATTTATTATTGGCTACTTTAAAGAAATTTTTCACAGTGATGTGTAGCAACCGCTTTAAAGTGGGGGCATACATAGATGACATCTTTTGGCAAAATTTCATGGTGTGATTTTTTTTTTCTTGTGAGGTGTCCTCTTCTTGGTGGTGTTATTAGGTTTGATGCCTTCCAAGAGTGTACGATCTATTGACATGGCATGATGCGAATGAGGCATCACATGGGTGACACTCTAACACTTTGACTTGTCCTCTCTTAGATACATTAGGCACAATCCTCCCTAAGAAGAAGACCATTACATGAAAAAATAAAATCCCATTTAACAAAATTTTTACATGACAAAAGCACTTATGAAAAAGCATTACATTATGGTGCCTTATCAAAGTTATAAGGAGGAGAACTTTGGTATGGTTAGTATGATGGGAGGCTGAAACACTGGCATAAATTTCTCATTATATGGTGAGAATCCAACACACAGACATGAATTTCTCACTAAACCACTTCTTTGGGACAAATCACCTCACAGATGACCTGATGTCTTGTGGCCCTAGAGTGAGTGCATCTTTCTCATTTTTTTTTCTTTTAGTTCTTGACATTGCATGATTGTGTATGTTGTTTTTGTACATATTATACACCTTGAATGTGTCCTTTCGTGCTTATGAACTGGTTTGACTTAGGATCTTGGATCCTGCGGGCTTGATCACTACCTTGATCTTTGTCATCCTTTTTTATTTGCATTGTTACATTCAAACCCCTCTTGAATGTCTACTTTAGTGTGAATTTGAAGCAAGTTCATCCTCTCACTAAAGTGGGGGCTAAATGTAAGTTTTTTGTCATATCCGTTTGCAGATTCTGATACCCTTTTCCTGGAAATAGACTCTCATGCAAAAACCCTGATCTATGACTAATTTACCCAGGTTGGAGAATGAGTCTCAGTTGGTCAAAAAGTCAACATTTCTAGAATCTTAGAGTTGTTTCTAGTTTCTTCAAGGTTTCTAGGTGCACACTATTTATATTGTTTCTTTCCTGTTCTGTTTTACTTGCATTTCTAGGGCATTTCCTAGGTCATTTTGCATATTACATTGTGTTTTGTAATTCATTGTCTTTTCTGAGTTTACACTTGGTGGTGAACCCCTCATTAGATATCATTCAATCCCTAGAATAGTCCCTTTTCCAGATTTCAATATCCTTTGCATTGAAATCTCAAGGGTTTGTTCTTGAGTGAAGAGCAAGAAAATTGATCTCTCTCCTTTTAGGTCCAAAACCCTAGAAGCAAAAGAGAGGTCACCCACATTTTTCTTCTTTTCAGAGTCAATATGGAAGAAACATAAATGTTTTGATCCCTTGAGTCATCCCTAAAAGTAAAACACAATACAAATGAAGAATATAAATAAAAGGGTATTGGGACAACATAGAAGAGACATGAATGTCTCGACACCTTGAATCATCCCCAAAGGGAAAACATGAGACAAATTAAAATATGTATGACATTGAGAAGAATGAAGATACATATAGAATAATATGCAAAAGAGAGAGGAACATCAAATGAAACGTCACATGGGATCACAAAGAAAAATGAAAAGAGATCATTTTTGAGTAAGGCATAGGTGAGTCAACCTAAAGAGATCATTCACCTCCCAATCTTCATCAGTATAAACAAAAGGAAGGAACCTAGCCAAAGAAACAATAAAAAATGTGCTACTAGGACAAGGCTATCAAATTATTGCCCCCACTTTGTGCAAGACAAGAATGATCTGAGGTAGGTGAGGAAAGATGAGCTCCTTGCATTGGAAAACGATTTGCAATAAGTGTAAAACGTGTAATGGTGAGAATGTTTTTAAGATTCTACAACTACTACATGACAAGGAGAAGAAGGATTTATTATTCAATCACTAGATGGAAATCATTTCCATCAAAGTGAAAGTTGCTCAATACTAATTTAAATGCATGACACTTATCAGCACTATGTCCAAGAATTCTATGGTATCGGCAATATGGAACATTTGCATCTTAGGATATAGTATGATCATGTCTCTTAGTGGTGGTAATGTCAGAAAAGGGAACTTTAGTTTCTGTAACTTGTAAGGCCTCTTGCACTTGTTAGATTCACCAAATTCTTTAGATGGGATTAGGGTAGGAGGTCTTAAGATGATCTTATATTTGTTATCCTTATCCTTAGGAGGTATGGGTTGCTCTTTTGGAAGGAGGACATTTATATCAAGAGGAGGATCTAAGATAATCATACCATCACTACGAAGACTTAGGTATTATTTAGGAGCAATGATTTTTCTAGGGGGATCTTGATATCCTATCCCTTTGATTTCTTTAGTTAATATTTTCTCTAGGACTTGATGAATTTTATGTTCACTTGTTGTATCGCATCCTTGTTTGTGTAAGATCATGAATCCTTTTCCATCTATCTCTTCAAAGTTGATTGATATGTTGATCACTTTGTTGACATAGGATGGTTGAATGTGCACTTTTTTAGAGGTGCTAGGTTCACCTATGGTAGGGATATTAGGTTCAAATTGTGACTTAGTTTCAGGATATAAAAGATCAAACATCTCAAGTTGTGCGGGTTGTTTCATTGAAGAATAAAATGATGCAATGGACTCAAGGTTGTTAGGGCAATCATTTATGAATTCATTCATGTTGGCATCATCTTCTCCATTAATGTCAACATCCTGAGGAGGACATGCATTGGGAGTTGTGTGGGCATGAGCGAGTTCAATTTCATTAGGATCATTGCGAAAAACATAATTTGAAACATCAACCAAAGAGAACAAGGACTTCCAAACATTGCCTAAACAATTCTCCATTTTCAAAATTTCAGACCTAAACATGGTAATTTGATTATTGATAAGGAAATGAAATGAAAATGAAATGTGTGAATGCAATTTTCAACTTTTAAAAATGCACTAAAATGAAGCAATTTAGTTTAAATGTAATGAAATTGATGAAACAAAAACTTAGTAAATTGAAACAACAAGATGAATGCACAAAGCATAAGCTAAAATATGATATTTTAATGTTTTGAAATTGCAAATATGTAGCTAACTAGGACTCATTTGCCAGTAAGGGAAAATGGGTCCTGGTTAGATCTTTCTGGTATCTTTCTATGGATTTCAGAGTCAAATTTAACACCTTTTCAGATGCCAGAAGGTACAAATCAGATCTGATCAGGGACTTATTCTCTAGTAAAGCAAAATGGGTCTTGCTAATGTCTTTTTAAATTTTTTTTTAGTGATTTACAAGTTCTCAGATATATCTTTTACTTCCAGGTTGTAGAAAGTGAAATGGAACTTCAAATTTTCTAGAAATTCAATGCAAAAATGCAATAGAAAGGTGAAATGCAAGACCTAGTTTGAAATGCAATTTTTTTTTTTCAAATTTAGTTAAATGAGATGAAAAATTACTTCTTTGTTTTTGTAATTTTTAGGTTTAAGAGGTGCAAAAGAATGCAAATCTAAACCCTAGATTACATGAAAGATTGAAATGCAAAGGAAGAAAATCCTAATTTAATGCAAATCTAAATGCAGTGAATGCAAGATTTAACTTAGGATGAAATGAAAGACTTTAAAAATTAAAAAAGTGCAATGTTGAACATGAGTAGGGTTCACCAAAATTGATTGGTGGAAAAATTGGACCCACCCAATTTTGTAAGAAATGAGATGAATCACTTATTTTTCAAGGCACCTAATCACTTCAAATTATGTAAAATATGATGCTAATAACAATGAAAAATACAAACTATCTATTATAGCAACTATGAGGAATGTTTTTAAAGCATAAAATTTGTGTACCCCGCCATAAAGTTGCTATTTTTGAGCTATGGAGGACTCATTCACCTTCAGTGGCGAATGGGTCCTTTTAGGGTTTCAGAAAACTAATTTCAGGATCTTGCACCTTGAATTCTACACTCTTGAATTCCCATTTATTAAGTTTTGGAAGCCTTTAGTTAATTTTGTATAGCTCTTTATGTGATCTTGCACTTTGAGTGACAACTTTTGCAACTTTGACAACATTGCTCCAAATCTGGTTCAACTTGATCTTCAACCTATAAAATTTGCAATTACACACCCAAGGGAAGCAAACTTGTTGATTTGTTAGTGAATGGGGGTTTTCCTCAGTCAAACCCTTTGTAGGTAATTAAACCAAATGATGAAATAAGGAAATGAGCATGAACATGAAATATTAAAATGATGTCACCTTGGATTTAATCTTGTGAAGTAAATCTACAAACTAACATGGAGTGGCCATGGAGAATGTAGATCTAGGATCATTTAAAATGATGTAGACAATATTTGTAAATAGATCTTCAATGCTACACTCACAATCTTAGCTCAACACCATGAGTGCATGCATCAAACCCTTGAAATGATTATATGATCTTGAATTGTTGCAATAAACCTTTAAAATATTCCATGAAATGCCTTATGAATGCTTTGATGCTTGATCGCTCGAATTCTTGAATTCTTCGGGTTCCTTAGATTGAATTTCTAGGTGAAAGAATGTGAATTAATCCCTTATTTATAATAAATTAGGAGATTAACCCCAAACTTCAAATAATTAAGGTCGACCCAAGATCTGGAAAGAAAGATAATTAGATTCCCACCAGAATGAAATTCAAATATTAGGGTCTCATTAAGGGAGGACCCATTCTCCACGAAAGGCAAATGGGTCCTGGGTAAGTTTCCATGACCAAGCTTCGAGGAGTTGAAAGAAGGCCAAAAACCTATTCCAAATCAACTAAAAAAGGGGTGTCCTATTAAGGGAGGACACATTTTCCATTAAGGGCGAATGGGTCCTAGCTTAGCTTACCAGGATTATTTTTTTCCCAATGATATAATTTGATATTGAATTTATGATTTTCAGGAAAGATCTTTGGGAGGTTTCAAAATTGATGCATAAATAGGGGGTTAATAACTCCAATTAACACAAACAAGTCATACAAAGGTGTGAAAGTGTCAGAACACCTTTGCAAAGGACCAATTAAGGCATTATTTAGTTAAATAAGGGTCCTAGAATAGTGTACAAGACATTACAACACTACTCCAAGACACCACTTGTTTAACTTTAATGCCAATTATCAGATCAAACAAGGAAAAGGCTAATTTTTTTGTTACTACAAAGAGTTATATATATATATAGTTATTAAATCATGTATACATCACATATACCTAGTGTGTCTAGCTCATACACACATCACTATAATATATAGTGAATAAATCATGCATACATCATGTATACATAGTGTGACTATGTCATCACACACACATCATAAGTAGATATAATGACTAGGTCATGCATACATAAGAAAATATATAGTGTGACTAGCTCATACACACATGGCATGCACATATAGAGACTAACACATGCATATGTCAAATATACGTTTTATTAGTTGGAAAATGTTCGAACCAATACCAACTTTACTCTGAGCATCTTCCCCTTTACCTTGTTCACAAACATATAAACCCCTAAGTACATCCCAACTAGAAGAAACAAAGTCAGTACATCTCATACTACATCATGGATTCCATCATCTTTCTAGTTCATTGCCAATTGTGATAAAAAAAAAAGAATCCCATACGAATTGCAACAATCACCAACCAATAAGCTGCAACTAAGTATTTAAAATATATATTTAATTATTTTAAGTTGATAGAAATACTTACATTAGGAAAAAAAGTTGCAACTAAATATTTAAAAAATATATTATTTAAATTACATCTAAAACTGAAATAAATGAAAAATAAGAAAACATAACTTAAAATATGGCTCTACAATTTTTATTTTTATTTAATTTTGATCTTCTCAACATGATAGAAAAGAGGATAAACAAGTTGATTTGTGAACTAGCCTCATGAAGTATTTAAAATAATAATAATGTAAACAGTAAGTATATATTATGTAATTTTGTAGTATGTTTTTTTATTTTTAAATTTTAGTTATTATATAAGCTTGCATGCATGTTTTTATATGAGAGGATTATGTAAAATGATTTGATTAATTTGTCAATTTTCTATCAAATGGTATTTAAACCTTGTGATTGAGATAAGTAAGAGATCCTTATTTTTATTTAACTCTTATTTGAGCATATCCAAATCTAATGTTACATTCATGGTGAAAAAAATTTAGATATTTCAACATATGAGATATTTTATGCATATTGTGAGAATCCAGATTTAGGATTTTGTGGTTTATAAATTTGTGATTATTTTTGTAGATCTAGGGTCTAACAAAAGAGTAGGTTAGCTACTCTTGATCAACAAAAATCAAGGTGAATAGATTGTGGGCCTTAAATCTAGCAAGTACATTGAATACATAACATTAATGCTTAGATCCATGCTAAAAGATGAAACATACAACTATGTGATTGCTTCCAAAATTATGAAAGTGACATGCATAATCAAACAAACTATTTATCAATACATATTCAATCATTTAACAAATTTTAATTTTCTAATATAAAAACTAAGTTAACTAAAATATTTAAGAAAATTAAATTAACATCAATACCAAAAATTAAATACCTTTATTTATTATTTATGTCGATTTATGCTGAAGGCGTATCCAATTTGAACAAGACAAAGCTAAAATGTTCAATCAATAGTGTAAATAAGCTTGGAGATGATTGAAACGCCAACAACCGTTCGTTTCCCACTGATGCTATTTTCGTTTGTTTTTTACCTCCTCCCACGGTGATACTTCAGTCATGTCCATCACCAGGTCACCTGCAAAATCTTCAAGCAATGTGTCTACTAGAAATAGGGACACATCCTAGTTGAGAGGGGAGCTCAACATACCGTCAAAGTTTTATTTTGGGATGAAATATCGCTTCTTCTTGCAGACAACTGTATAGATCTTCTCCCTCTGTTTCGGTGAGCCCTGCCAAAAAATATCCCCATTAAATTTTATCTTCACTAAAATTATCTTGAATAAAAACCATTTCTTTGTCTTTCCCTATGTTTCAAAATATAACAGAGTAGTTGAAGAGGTGTTTTCCCACTTTCTTGAGAGAGCAGCTGAAGAGGGGTCAACTGCAACTGTGTCTATCGACACAAAAAACTCAATGGTTTGGAATTTGTGGAGTGGGTAATGTGTTTTGATCTTACTAAGGCTTTGACCCAATTTTTTTTGGTTTGAATTTCACAGGTTAGGGTTTATAAGGTTTTTTTGTCTTTTGACAAATTTCCAAGGTTAGGGTATTCCAGACAAAGTGTACAAGAAAAAAGTACCAGCTAATGCAGTTTAACAGAGATGATATAATGGATCTTTGCCTGAATAAGTTTAGAAAGTCTATTCATCTTGAGCTCAAATCTAGTTGCGCCCCTTTTTGGGTGTTAATAAGTCTGAAAGGGACCGCTTCATATTACTAAGGAATTTTGTGAGTATTATGAGAGGTGTGGGAGTAATAGAGGGTAACTGGCGGTGAGGTGCTACCTCAAACTAGGATTTTTAGACCCTATTTTGCTAGCTGCCTATCTGGATGTTTTTTTGTAAATAGCGAGTTACTGTCATTGAGGGAGTTATACTATGGTTAATACTGATGTAACAGGTGTAACGAGGTTCATAAATATTTATATAGAGGTGTTGTTCAGAATTTCAGGTTTACATTTTATTTTCACTAAAATTATCTCGAATTAAAACCATTTCTTTGTTTTTTCTCTATGTTTCGAAATATAACAGAGTGGTTGAAGAGGGGTTTTCCCACTTTCTTGAGAGAGCAGCTGAGGAGGGGTCAACTGCAACTGTGTCTATTGACACAAAAAATCTCAATGGTTTGGAATTTGTGGAGCGGGTAATGTCTTTTGATCTTACTAGGGCTTTGAACCAATTTTTTTCTGGTTTGAAGTTCACAAGTTAGGGTTTATAAGGTTTTTTTTGTCTTTTGAAAAATTTCTAAGGTTAGGGTATTCCAGACAAAGTGTACAAGAAAAGAGTACGAGCTAATGCAGTTTAACAGAGATGATATAATGGATCTCTGTTTGAATAAGTTTAGAAAGTCTATTCATTTTGGGCTCAAAACTAGCTACGTCCCTTTTTGGGTGTTAATAAGTCGGAAAGGGAGGGCTTCATATTACTAAGGAAGTTTGTGAATATTATGAGAGGCATGGGAGTAATAGTGGGCAATTGGCAGTGAGGCGTTGCCTCAAACTAGGCTTTTTAGACCCTATTTTGCTAGCTGCCTATCTGGATTCTTTTTGGTAAAGAGCGAGTTACTTTCATTGAGGGAGTTATACGGTGGTTAACATTACTGTAACAGGGTTTAGAAATATTTATATATAAGTGTTGTTCAGAATTTCAGGTTTTAAAATTAGATAATTATACAGTAGCATCTGTATTTCCAGGATTATTTATACCCATCAGTGCAGAATCTTGTTTGGGACGGAAAGCAAGCGGATAACAATATTTTAATTTGTGGGTGTGCGGGCATAGTCTGTGAACAATATCGTACGATCTTCTTTACCTCTCAAGCTTCAATTCGGTGCAAAATAGTACCATTACAATGGTTTGGGTATTGAAAAAACCTTCAATTCTGTCATTTACTTCAATTAAAATTACTTCCAAAAGAAACAGGAGAAGGTTTCTCACGGCAGCAGCATCATCAACATTAGCGTTTTACTTTACTTGGAAAGCTTTCAGATCATATGACCCCGACCCAGATGATGATGCACCTTGTGGTGAGGATGGTGAGGATGGCGATGCGAATGAACTTCTGGATACAGAGAACTTGATGAAAACTAATGAGGAAAAGCTGGACAAGGTTTAGAGAAGAAGATAGTGGATTTAGACTTGAAGAATTTGAAGAGTTTATTGCAGAAAAATATGGAGCGTGAAAGAATCATTGGATTGTCAGGAATATTAGGAACCCTACAGTGAATTTAGAGTTGAGGAATTTGAGGAGTTTATTGCTGAAAATATGGGGCAGTATTTGTAGAGGGCATGAATAGTTCATTGGGTTGTGAGGATTCTCACAAACCCACGAAAGTGGTCTTTGCAAGAAACAATGAGGAAGAAAGTAATTTGAAAGTGGTTTTTGTGGGGAAGGAAGAAGCGAGTCATTATTTTTTATCTTCATTCTCAGATGGTTTGAGTCTTGGTCCATTAGTAATGAGACAGAGAAATAAGATCCCGATTCTGCTGCAAAGTTCACTCACAAAAGCTTCAGAATTCATAGCTTAAAATCTACCGCAATAAAACTAAAACTGTTGCTTTCCAACTCGATTTGAATTCAGACTAGTAGACTAGTCCAGACTTGAATTTAATAGCTGTAACAGTAGCATTAAGAATACGTATACAAGTCCTAAGGGCCTTGAGACCGAGTTATGTGATATAAGTACTGGAGGTGGGTTATCAGGGAAGCCATCTGAGGGTGGGGATCATCATGAATTTAATGGTGGAGATTCTAAAAATCCCTCTCTTTTGGAGATTAATTTGGAGAAAGAGTTTGATATCAGCACAAGTAATGTAATTGAAGGTTTAGAACCCAGCGAGGAACTTGATATAGAAACATTAAATCTGCTAGATGAGTCATTGAAGCCTTCTAGTGCCATAGGGATCAAGGATCCTGATCATGGAATATCTGCAGAGTCTTCAAGTCTGTGGAGGAACAAGTTTTTCTGCAACCGGAGCTTAGAAACAATCATATTCAATTTTGGAAATCTAAATAAAGAATTAAACAAAATACCCCTACATAGTTTGCTTAAAGAATCTATCTAGTAGTTTATATTCTAATTTTGTTTTAGTTTACATGAATCCATAGTTCATAGTTGCTCATAATCTTTGAGACACAGGGGTTGTTGGAAGTGCTCGAGCTGCTGAGATTAATGGCCTGGGCATTCTTGCAGAAGGGATTCAGGAGAAGGACCCCTGCCCTTCATGAAAAAGAAAATATTTTCTACTATCAAGGTTATTGTTTCCAGCTCTGTGACCCTTCATTCTCATGCCAGCATTCTCTTTGCTTTTGCCAATTTGGCAGATCGATCAAAAAGAAAGATAATTCATCAAGACATAACTGTAAGTGGATTTCAGATGGATGTTTATAGGGAGATAAATGTGTATCCATTCAAGATGCACGTAAACTATTTGCTAGAATGTATGTAACATTGTAAAGAATATGGCTTTCTGGAACGCAATGATTGTTTGATGTGCCATTCATTGCTGCGATTAAGAGGTCATTCAATTTTATGAAAAAATGCAAGTCTAGAACAAACCCAGACAATGTTAGTTTTGATGGAATACTATCTACCAGCTACCATGTAGACCTAGTAAATTGATGGCATAATATACTTTCATTTCATATCCCAGATACCAATTCATCCCTACAGTATACCACTATTGTTGCACGATTGAGCTACTTGGTCGTGTTGGTCACCTAGCTGAAAATTTATTAAAAGAATGCTGATAAAACCAAATCCTGTTGTGAGGGTGTCTCTGCTTAGTTCATTTAGAACCCATTCAAATTTAGTGGTAGGAAAACATGTTGTAGAACACTTGTTTCGGGCAGCAGTCAATAGGTTGGATGACATTAAAAATTATAGAAAAATCATGAAAGAAATAAATTTCAAAAAAGAACTAGGGTGCAACTGGATTGAGGTAAATGGAAAAGTTGACACTTTACTTGCAGGTGACAGATGATGGCTGCATATTATAAGTGAGACTTCAAGAATGTTGTCATAATATTTGTGCTACAAGTTGAAATGATTTCCCATGTCATTTGGAGGGAAACAAAGAACTGAGTTCTCTCGCCTACTCTATTCAATTCAATGATCTAGATTTTTGTTCTCTTAACATAAATGGTCGGATTTACCCCTTTTCCCTATAATGAACAGCTGTCTACATAGCTTCTCGTCGCAAAAATGTGTATATCCCTCTCTTTATTAGATCCTCTCTCTTTGTACTTTATGTCCCACTCTAATTTTCCCTCTAGCTCCTTACACCCTCTCTCTTTCCCTCTATTTCTATCCCTATATCTCACTCTCTCTATTGTAAACATAACATGAGCCTATTGATAATGGAGCATGATTATCTTCCTCATTCAAAAAAATTGTTTCAATCGTGTTTGGATCCTTATAAGAGGACCTACCAATTGACCTCATCTATGCAAAATTACTTGTTGGTGGGAATAAAACCAAATGGCTGCATGGAAATGAGGTAGGTTTAGTTCAAATTGTCTCGTAAGAAAAAACTTGCAACTGCTTGTGTGGTTTATGGGGATTTTATCCTTATTGTGTGTTGAAAGTGTGATTGAAACAGAATGCAGATGGGAATTCTGTGAAGAATTGTTTTGGAGAGTTGTTGCTGCTCACATTTCTTGCTATAGAGATTGATGATTGCAAATTGGGGACTGGGCTTCTACAAGAGTCTTTAGCTGAACTGGGCAACATTAATGGAAGTGTGGGTAATGTGGAACAGCGCTTTCACTTGTAAAGAATGAGGCCACTGTAAACTAGCAATAGTCAAAATAGTTTTGTATAATATATCAGAGACAGTTGTGAATCCTCTTAAAAGATTCAGAGGGAATAGAAAAGTTGTGAAATTTTTATTAGTTATTAGAACAGAGCACTGAGTTTGTTCAAATATAATTGTGGCATATTGACTGTGAAACTAATACAATTTCTTGAATTATAAAAGATTTTTGGAGTAGACAGTTAGATTTCTCAAAGATATCAAGTTTTCACAATCCATATAGATTATTGGTGTAATACCCCCATTGATACATTTTGACCCAATTTTCGACGAAAGTTCATCGGAATTTCGACGACCATTCGTTGAAAATATTTTTTCAAAAAATCGTCGAAATTTGAAACATCAATTTTCCGACCCAGGATCATCCGCTGGTTTGAAAAATCGACGTTTCAAATTTCATCGATTTTTCAACGAAATATTTCTGACAAAAGTTCGTCGAAATTCCGACGACCTTTCGTCGGAAATTGGATCAAAATTTATTAGTGCCCTCCGTTTTGCCTTCTAGTTGGACAATGTGTCCTTGTGTGGGTATGTTGCTTTGATGTGTTTCTGGGTTTTCAGATGCCTCGTTTGTGTGCTTTCTGTTAGTACCTTGACTATGGTACTCGATTACTACTTGATCTCTATCCTTATCATGTTTTGGTGATGTATTTTGATGTGTTGATACTGTATTCAGATGTTATCTTTATTCCACGTTTTGGATTAGCATTATGGATATTTGAATTAATGATGTTATGCTTTGGATTATAATAGTATGTTAGATTTGTTAGTTAGTTGCAGTGTATTGGTAAAGGGGATGGTATCGCATCACTTGCTTGCAAGCACCCTGTGATCCCGTGATTTCCTCTTCATGGTGTGTATTTTATGTTGTTGTTTACTTGATTTGCAGGGTGACAGGTACAGGACATTGACTCCACCTAGTTTCACAAGGTTGAGCGTGTTAAATGCCCAATGGTATTTGATTGGGAGATAGTAGCTAGGTTTTCCGTGTCAAGTCGTCACCCTAGTCCTAGTATGCCATCAGGTGTTTGTCGGGTTGTGTTGCCTTGAATATCGTTCCCTCTCTTCATTATTTAATTTCAAGTTAGAAAAGGGCAATTAAATGGCTTAGTGTAATTATGTTGGGGATTAATTTATTCTGAGATTATATTGAAATGTAATTTATTTTATTATTAATTTAATTTAATTAATAAATAATTTAATCGTTGATTAAATCTATTTATTAATTAATTAAATTTATGATGTTGAAAGAAGTTAATTTATTTATGTTGAAGTTATTTGTTATATTTGTTGAAATTGAAAATTAAGAAAATGATTAAAAAGTCAATTTGGAAATTTGAAAATTCAAAAATTGAAGAAATTGAGATATTTTGCATTTTCTGTTTTGGAGAATTTATGAGGGTGGTTGTTGGATTTTAGGGTTTCATCCTTATGTTAGAATTTCTCTTCTGAATTTTGGATCATGGAGTTTTGGAGAAAATAAAAAGAGAGTGAGGAAGAAATTTGCCTTTTTGTGGGTTTTGGTTTGAAACTGTGAAATTTGCTGATCTGAAGAGGGAATCAAAGGAAGGAGTTGGGCACTATCTGGTTCCCTTCAAACTCAGGAATTACTAGGTTCATTCTTTGTAAATTTGATTGTTTTAAAAATTGTGTATCCATTTATATTTTGAGGTTGAAAATCATGTGGGAAAATTTAAAAGCCAGATCTAAGTTGAAAACTTCATGATAAAAATTGTAGCATATTTTAAACCCCTGTTTTGTTTGAGTTCTCTCATATTTTTTTTGTGTTCTTGGTTGAATTGGATTTTGAATATTTTCTTTCTCAATTAATCATACAAATTATCATTTGGGGATTTAAATATATATATATATACATATGTATATATATATTGATATATACACACACACATATATATATATATATATATATATATATATAATATTTTATTTTAAGATTATGCTGTTGAAAATTTTCAAAATGCCCCTGAGAAGAGGCATGGATTTCAAAATCTGCAACTTTTATTTAAAAATAAAATAAAATAAAAAAATGCATTGGGAGGTCGCTGAGGGCTCGACCCCCATTGCGCCCCCGTGGGAGGCGGGTGGAGGGAGCCGCACCCAGCGTGCTCCCCACTCTTCCAACTGTCGTCGCTGCCAAAGGCCGGGGGACGACTGTGTTAACACAACCGCCGCTCGCTTAGGGAGACGACTGTGTTAACACAGTCGCCCCTCATGGTAGGGGTCGACTATGTTAACACAGCCGCTGCCCCACCAAAAACGCCACCACCCCATCAATATTCGCTGCCCTGTCAAAACCCGCGGCCAACGGAAAAATCCTGCCGGCCATTGAGATTAGGATGCGAATGTGGACCGAGGCACGACTGGCCTTTAATTAAAATCCAAATAAATTATAATTAAATAAAACTATATATATAGATATTATAATATATTTTATTATATTTATTATATTAATTTATTAATATATATTATAGACAATATAGTATGTATTAATAATTAATATAATAGGATATAATATATATATATATATATAATAGTGTAGATATTTAAAATGGGTTTCTATTTGATGAGTATATTTATCGAAAGGGTGTTTTCATTAAGGTATGTTTTTAAGTTTAATCGAGGGAGTTAAATATTTGATTTAGAGAATGCATGATTTAAATTTAATTGTGAAATTTAAATTGAGGTGGAAAAAGGTCAATTATTGATTTGATTTAAATATAATTAAGAAATTGAAATATTGGGCTTATAGTCAAATTATTGTTGTTACTTTAAACAATAGATTTGAAAGGGGCAAATGTTGGATTTGTAATTAATGTGTTGATAACAAAATTATTTGATCTATCTTATAATGATTTAGTTTGTGAAGACAATTGGTTATTTATTTTAAAGCGAAATGTTCTGAGTTATAGTTGAAAATTCCTATTTTATTAAGAGCAATTAGGGAATTAAATATTACTGTTAATTTCTCCCTTATCTAAAAAGATAAAATTTTATTCAGTTTTAGCGATGTAATAAATTACGGAATGTAATGAGTTAATGGATTTAGAATATCCAAAGGTAGTTTATTTCATGTGCCTTCAGTGAATATTCCCTTCGTGTTCTTGTTTTGGAAATCGGTTAAATGAGTGTTTAATTTATAAGTCTTCCAGATGGGGACCTTATCTTATGTGGGTTGTCATGTCATGTTGTCAACCGTTTTTTTATCCCTTGGGTAGTGCATGGGAGGTTATTAGTGGTTACCCGGTTTCTACGAACGGGGACGTCTTGTGTCTCCTAAGAAAGGAGAGGATTATGGGATCCATGTCTCCTTGTAAGGAGTGACCTTGTTAGGTGGTTTGTTGCCTCCAGTGTTGGAGTGAGTTTCTTTTAGGTTTCCTCCTAGAGTTGTTGTGGTTGTTATACCTTGGTTGTTGCTCTTTGTTACCTTGTTACTTCCAAGTGTTTGGAGAGGGTTTGAACTTATGTTGCCTCTTGGAAAAGGAGAGGTCGAGGTATCTTGTTTATTACACCTTTGTTTCCTTGGTGTTGGGTTGGTGTGTGTGTTGTCAATAGAAGAGTGGCTTCCATAGGGCCCAGAACCCGAAAGAGGTAAGATTGGGTAACCTTCGGAAGTGGTTTAATCAAGTGATAATTAAAACAATACTTAGAAGGTTAGGACTAACTTCTCACTAATCAAGTTAAGTTGGCCTCACTCATAGGTGCAAGGGATCGTTTAGACTTGGGATGAGTGGGAAGGCCATGGGATGGCAAGGTCATTTATCTTGTCTATATGAAAGGTATTTGATTCCGCATTAGTAAGTATGAGGGCCAAGAATCGGTTTGAGGCCACCATCCTGATGATCCGCAGTGGGTAACTCATGACGAGCTATGTGATGACACTCTATCTAGGACAACAGTTGGTTTTTGTTTTTCACTTTAGTTTGTATGAGGTCCGAGGATCGGTTTGAGGCCACCATCTTGATGATCCACAGTGGGTAACTCATGATGAGCTGTGTGATGGCACTTTGTGTGACCATAGTTGGTACTTGTTTATTGTGGGTATGGTTTCCATTACATACATGATGTGACCATAGTTGGTATTTGATTTTTATGTGTATGGATCTCTTATCATACTTGATCTGCTTTATTTCTGGAAGTAATGTGACCATGTAGAGTTGTATTGGAGTTGTACTTGCATGGTATTTGAGTTGTACTTGAGTTGTGCCTTGGGATGTACTTGTGTGGCATGTGGTTGGTTGTTTTTAGTTTGGTTCAGTTTTGTGTCAATCTGTGTCTAGGGGTAGATGGTCTTGGCTAGGATTCCTTGTTACTATCTCCTAGAACGGGGGCTGGGCTTTTGGGTTCTACTTGGTTGGGTGGCATGCACCTAAATCCATTGGGTTCTTTCTTCATGTTCATGTGGATGAGACTTCCAGTTGGAGAGATCGTTAGAATTCAGTATCAGTTCTTGCTTTATTCCTTTTCAGTTGATCTTGTATTTTTCACCCCTCAGTTGTTATGGAGGTGGAAGTTGTAATTGTAATTATATTTATTGAACTTACCTCATTCGGGGAATGAGTGTTGTAACCTTATTTTTTAATGAACGGTTTATCGAAATGGAAATTTATCTCTTTGCTTAATGTAATTATCTTATTGGAATGTATGTGTTTAATTTATTTAGTAATTAAGTGACATGGTTTAATTCATTTTTTTTGTTGAGGTTCTATATAACCTCTCTCTCATAACCTTAGAGGTTGTTGGAATTCGTTCGAGAACTTCCTTATTAATTGTAATTAAACAAAAAAAATTAGTCCGTTTAAGTAGTTGTTTGCAACTTCCTCTAGGGTTGCGTGGAAGGGAATTACAATTGTTGAGTTGGTTTCTTAATTCGATTGTGTGAAATATTTTTGCATGAAAATTTCGGATCACACTCCATGATCCATCATTAGGGTGAAAGCAGAGAGTAGGGATCACATAGTGTGATCCAAAATGTTGATGAAAGAATATTTCACACAATCCAATCGAGAAACCAACTCAGTAGTTAATTTTTTTACTTGTTTCTCTCAGATCCCAACCTTATTCACCTTATCTGGATGGTTTAGGCAAATCATCATGAAAATTAAACACTCCCATATATTTACATTCATTTTGAATTTATAGTACATTCTTATAATCATAAACAAAATGGTAATGAAAATAATAAAAGTTTAGGATTGAGTCAAGATTATAATAATAAATATCGGAATTAAATTTTATTGGATTTAAATAAATTAAATGTAATATTCAGTTTGAATTTTAACAGTGAAATGTTTTGTTAAAGATGTTATGAATTAATTTGTTAATGTTTTAAAAATTAAGGTTTTGATCAAATAAACACTTCAAAAATTTATAAATTGATTGTATTTTGTTTAAGATTTACGCTTATAGAATTGATCTCCATGTCTAGAAATCGATTTGGCTTGTGGAATTGAACCTAGATCCATAGATGGTAGGGTGTGGATGATTATAACAAATTTGTTGTATCATTGTCTAAGGTGGAGTGGTGTCCACATAAATTATTTGGAAACTTGTTAAATGAGAGTTCTCAATGAAGGCCATAAAGACTAATTTAACAATGATCAACCAAACTTGAAGAAAATAGGCATGAATGTAATACACCTAGGATGATGTATGCTTAGATAATACAATTACAATCCTTAATAATTTTCGTATAATAATGTGCAAATGGATTAGAGCATATGTCAAACATAGTTCTAAATAGATAAACAATGTCTTTAAATACAACATAGCACATAAATCTACACAAATGTGGGTTGGATCAACTCACAATAACTAGAGAAAAGTGGAGAGGAAAATAAATAGAATAAATTAAAATTATTAAAAAAAGAAGAGGATGGTGAGGAGAGTTAAAGTACAATCATGGGTGCTAGCAAGGGGAGTTAAATGGATTATAAAGAAAATAGTGGGAAACATAGGCACAAGAGTATGGTGATTGGGAGTGAAGGTGGTGGTGTACAGGAACCTCGTGAAGACCATGGATATCTTTCATTGCATTAAAGAATGTGATCTCATAATTGTGGAATATGCACTAAAACAAATTGTTGAAAGGCTTTACAAAAGTTTTATTTTATATAACTAATATTAAGTGAGGTCTTTTACACATTGAATGGATAATATTGGTGAGATATTTCATAATGATTTTTTTCTTTTATGATATATAAATAAATCAAGGGGTTGAGATTTACATGTTAATGGAATTATTATTATAATATTATATTTTATTTAAAAATAATAAAGTTTAGATTTTCAATTTATAGAGTAATGTATTATAAAAATTGTATATTACAATTTTAAATACATATAATAAAATAAATTGAATATGTATAATGATTTTTTAGATATTAATGGTGATTTTGATTTCTATGTAATGTATCCATAACAAATTCAATGGAAATCACTTTGATGTTATTATGTCATAAAATTATTCGGCGTAACCCATTGCACACCTAAAATGCAATAGCTAATTGAAATTTCAAAACATTTATTTATATATTTCAATAATACTAAAGTTATTCGTCTCGCACAAAGATACATTTATTTCCTTATAAAAATTAAATGTTAGAAAAGTCTTCTCAAATGTCAAACACGATCACGCTCATCACTTTCTTGAGAAGTTTCTCCTACATATAAACAATCCGATAATCAAATGCAAAAACTAATTAATTTTGCTAAGAAGTGTTTCAAATGTTTTGACTTTAGCTTTCCCCACTTGGTCGAAATTGACACAGATTTATTTAATAACTAGACAGCCTGGTATCTAGACAGTTTCGTTGGATATGATCATGAAACACGAAAGATGCTTGGCGTTAAATTCACTCATTTTTGCACAAGATGTGTGATAAAAGGAAACAGAATGCACAGATAAGGCTATTATGGATTTAGTATCAGGAAACGCATATGGGAGGCTCTCCATTTCCAGTTGTTAGACTTTTAGGTAAGTTTTCTTCATTTACAATTTCTAAACACACTCACATTATTTTTCCTATGCATTTTGAGTGTATGTAGAAGATTATTGTGAATAATGTTTTGCCTCTAGTATGTTTCCTTCTCTGTATTCAATCGTATGCATTTTACTTCTTGGCAATCTCCCCTTAACCAGGTAATTCCTAATTCACCTTTGAGTCGGATCTGCAGGATATGCGTGAGACGTGGGGTGTTGGGGTTTGTCATCTCCTGTTTTTTCCTTTTCTATTTCGTTTCGTTGCTGCCTGTTATGGTTTCGGCTGTATCGCACTGATTGGCAATCCAGAGGACCCCATCCTTTATTTTGGTTAAAAAAATTTAAGAGTATGCTTTGATTTTCAAGTTTATGGGTATTCGGATTTCTCTGTCTTTCCCAAATTTAAGCCTCACCAAAACTGCAACCTGAGGGCGACATGGGAATTATTTTGCTTGCTAATGGTTATTTCTTTGAAGACTTGTCTAGAATGGTGGATATTTTAAGGGGGTCCATATTTCCATAATTAGGCAAGTTTTGATATGATAGAGAAACTTCCTTTCAAAATGTTGGTCTAGCTCTGATTAGTATGCCTTCTTATAGAGTTTTGGCTACAGGATGTTCTTCAATCTATAGCGGCAATTCTTGGGAAGCCATTGGGCCCTTCTCAATAGAACTTTGGAAAGAAAGATAACATATGTTTGTATTTGTGTCGAAATTGATTTAAGTAATTCTTCGCATTGTTCATTAATGATAAGGTTGGATATATCCGACAAACAGATTATGAAGTTTGCCTTTTCAGATATCGTGTATGATAGATATTTAATTCTCTAATTCTAAAAACTAATTGTGATTTCAAAGAATGCTAGGAGTTTGAGTAGCACCCATCATCAAAAGGTTGTTTAAAAGATCTTATTACAAATCATAAACTAGATTTTATCTTTCTTCAAGAAACTAAACTTTCTAAGGAGGAAATAATTTATCTTTCATCAATGATTAAAAAGGTAGCCAATATCAATATATTGGGGCTTGAAGTTTAGCTATAGGATTGGTGTATTTGTGGGACCCTCAAAGTCAACTCATTCTTGTTGGATACCAAGTACACATTACTTATGAATGGTGGCTTCATGATTTGATTCTAGGAGTACTATTTTCGTCACTAATGTATATGCTCTTATTATTTTCATGATAAGGTTATACTTTTGTCTCATATTAGATTTATTTGTGAACTTGTTTTATCTTTTCCCTAAATCTCAACTAAGTAATTTAATATTATTCGTAGTATTGATGAGAAATTTGTGGGGTTGAGTCAAATTGATTCATTTATAGACTTTTTGTATGAAAATTTATCTTTTCTTAATCTTGTGGATATTAAATAAAAAAATAAAAAATTACTTGGAATAATAGAAAGTATGGATCTACTTCCATTTGGAAGAGATTTGATAGCTTTCTAGTATTTTATTGTTCAATTGGTGATGTTTGGACTTCTATTTTTCTTTTTCATTTTGGTGGAGGGGATCATATCATTGACTAATTAATTTTTTCTCCTCTCTATTCTCCTAAACTTATGTGCCTTAAGTTTTTTTTGGTGGAGGGGATCATATCATTGAATTATGTGTCTTAAAGATCCTAGTATCCATGAATACATGTGAGATTGGTGGTTGAAATGAAAACCACCTTTTGGGATAGTTATGCATTTCTTCCTTAATAGAAATTAGTTCATCTAACTCAAGCTTAAGTAGTTTAATAGAGTTTATTTTGGTAAATTTTAAAGAAACATATTAGGTTCAATAAATATTTGAAGCTTGCATGTTTTGTGCATATTCATAGGAGATGAAGGGTTAGAAATTTCACAAAAAATATGATAAGTAGAAATGCGAGAGTTAGGTCTTGGTCCAATTTTGGGCTATTACACAAGTCATTAAAATAAGGGGTCCATGAAATTATTACATTGTTGAAAAAATGTAGCATGGTATTGCCTAATCATATGATGACCTCAAAGCACGTAGAGAAGACCTATTCTAACATGGCATACCCCTTAAGTTAGATTTCAAACTATATAGGGAAAAATAAAGACTAACAAATCCCACTTTAGCACGAAAACTCGGAGAGCGTATGATTATTAAGCCCATCAAGAATTCCATGTGGGTATCTTTAAACTAGTTCTAGGTATAAGGAAGAAGAATTGTGATATAAGGTTATAACAGTTAACTAATTTTCCATATTGTGACATATCATATAACCCAACTACCCAGAATAGAAATATTTTCTTTCAAAGATCTTTAAGAGCACTATCTTATTCTTTGTAGGGCTTAAAGTGTGGCAGAGGCTTATCCACCTCTTGATCATTGGCCTTTTCCAACCCTTGATTTGAGCATAGGTTTCTCCTTTTGTTTTGACTATTCTAGTCCTTGTGTTTAGATATCATGGTAAGTCCCTTAGAATTGAGATTAATACATAAAACAACACCAAAAAATGGGATGACATGAAGAGACCTTCAAATTTTGAATATCCCAACCTTGATTCAATGGTACATTCATTTAAAAGTCCATCTCATAAATAATTTTAATCAAGAAACATTTAAAAATTAGAAAGAGGACTTCATTGAAAGGCCAATGTGAGATCACATATGTATGTATTCAAATGCGTTTTGTAATTTTTTACACCTTGAAATCAGTTTTTAATCCCAACCCACATCTAGACACGCTATTGTGGAAACACCATATTATCATAGTTTTTAGTGTTACTTTTTATATTTAAATAGTTTTCCCTCTAAGATACCATAATGTGTAGTGCATTCACTTAAGAGACTTTCCCTTAAAATATTGAGAGTCCATATTTTATATAAATAAAATTTAGACAACTAAACTCGATGGCTCTAACTTTGTTAGTTAAGTGGCCATATAAAATGGACATGGTATTTCCCACAAATACATTGTTATTAGTGTTGAGGATTAATTTTTACCTTTCAACTTACCACACAAGTTAGATTATATATATAAACATAGATAAATATAATCAAAATTTCAATGATCAAAGATTAATTTAATTTAGGATCCTAGGTTGAGTAATTTGAGTAGGTTAAAAAAGAATTTTTAATATTTAAAGAATTTAATATCTTTAGTTTATAAATTTAATGGAAAAAAATACAAACTAAAAATGCAAGTCAAATTAAATTGACATAAGCACAACCTAAATACAATCTAACATATTAGGAAATTAATTTAACAAGATTTAAGTTTCCAAACACACACCTGTGTGGTCAAGAACCATCATGTTTACTATTTTATCAAATTTTGTGAAAATTAGTACACCAATTTTCTAAAGAGCACAAGTTGATCCAACAAACTTAACATTAATCTATCTTCAATACATATTCATTACTTGAAAAAAATATTATTTTCTCACTTGTATATTTCTCCACAACCATTTAGATGTCTATATCTTACATTGTGCTATATCTAATTCACATATATGCATTACTTTACCATTTTTATGTATTCATATTTTCTGTAAAATTTCAGAAAATCAAACCCATGATTACAAAATTCAGAAGACTTCTTTTTAATAATTTTAATATATCTATATTAAATTAATAAAATAGACCAAACAAAAGATTCTGAAGCATTATAACCCAAAAAAAAAATTACAAATTAAATATTTTCTAAAAGTATAACAATCACTCCTATTTTTCAGTTATCTCTTTTAATGTTTTAGTTGTGATCTTATAAACTCAAAGATTACCCTTATATCCTCAAGGCCTTTCTAAATAAAATTCTTAAAGGATATTTTTATAAATCTATGAAACTTTATATTTAGATAGATTGTATATTTTATAGCAACGCCTAATGTGTTTTGCCTTATTTCTTCTCAGGCATAGCGAGTGGATTGAGGAATCGTCAGAGCATGTGTGTATAATGTCTACTAGCCTGGCTATCAGTTTTGTAAATATTATACTAGCACTTGCAGCCGGGGGAGCTGCAAGGAATACGCCCATAGTTTGGGATAATTTGCTGGACATTATTGGAGGTTAAATAAAATGACAAGCATTGAACATTACAAGTTCACTATGTTTTTATACAGTCTGGAAGAATGATCTTTAATTGGTGCGCAACACAACACATCATTGATTTAATGCAATTTAATCCATTCTTTAAATAGAATTTTTTAATCCTCTATTCAGTCTCTCCTTTTACAATATCTCTTTTACATTTATATAACAGACTCAAAATAGGTCAGCTTATTTATAGCACTACTTAACCGACCTAGAAGACTTGCATTAATTACAAAATTTTCTTTAGGTGAAAGCAAGTTACAATGTCTTGGGAATAGAAATTTACAAGTTATAAATTGTCCCTAATATTGCTTATAGAATATATACTAAAAATATTTTATCCTAATGCATGTCTTGACCAAATCCAGTTGCTTTACATATGGAAATTCAACAGCCATTACACTATTCCCCATTGGCCATTGGAATGGAGCAATTTTATTTATTTTCTCATAGTATCCAATATACTTGGCATCTAGCAGTGCTTTAGCCTCTGTAATGAGTCCATCAAAATTTATCTATAGACCTAAAAGTTGATCCAATGTAGAATTCAAAACTCCTATGTTAAAACCAGCAGCTGACAGCTTGGAGAATATTTACCACTTGGAATATTTTATGTTACAAAGTACAATAAGATAACTCATTTTGTCAATGACATTGGATACTGAGAAAATTTCCTACCAAGATTTTAAAGAACAGAGGCATTGCATCAAAGACCACCACACACTCTAGAACCAGGAAGATAGGGAAAATTACTTGAGATCCCACTATCTGTGATATAATGTGCCAAATTTTCATGAACTTTCTCTCCATTCAAGGTAGCGAATCTAATAGCAGAACCACTGATAAACAAATAATTTAATAGAAAAATTCTCTTGTATATTATCATTTCGATTGTAATTATAACACAGCCATTAGATATTTATTCTTCTTTCAAGTCTATAGGTTTGGAAAGCATTCTCGTCTCAGCCATATGTTGCATGCTGCAATTCCAGCATGCTCTTATTTGTGTTTTTGCAAGCCAGATGATGAAAACAGAGTTTCTTGCCTTCTTTTGTTCCTGTGAATGATGACAACAAAGAGTATTTCATACCTTGGATAGCAACAAAGATGGCAGTGTAAGTGTAGAGGATATATTGAATGCTTGGGCTTTAGTACCTTTATGATGATAATATGCAGATAATGATGGGAGCTATCATGATTTTTGCATTAAGTTTTGAGATTGTGATAACAACATTATTTTTAAAGCACAAACATAACTATATACAACATAGACACTGGATAAGGCCACACCATGTTGTTACACAAACACATTTAGAATTTTGAAGAACACAAGTCATCATAAATAATGTTCCAATCCTCGTTTAACCTTTTAATGCAAGGAACAAAATATTGGCACAAAATGTAAAGCCTAGATTCCAGGCTCTTACATGGTTGGTGTACATGTCCACCTCTTAAAATTAATATCACATGAAACAATTGCATAACAAAGCAATTCTGAAAACAAAAAAAACATCATAAATGCTACATTTTATCTTTCTTTTGACTAAATGCAACCACCATTTGAGTGCGATTTGATGGGAACTCATTACCTTTTTGTTAGATTGAAGCAATTATCTGTTTCCATGCCCAAGTAATAGAAGATGCATTTTCTCATGCCCAAGTAATAGAAGATGCATTTTAAAAATGAAAAATTAATCGCCAAATGGATAGAGTTTACAATTGAAAATGACTTAAAAATTGCATTGTTGAATGAACACAAAACCAAATGCATTTATTTGAAAAACCAAGAAAAATAATTAAACATGCCATGGTCCATTTCAAAGGCAAACACAGAGGGAGAGATGACCTGCTCACCTATTCGGGGAATATTATCAGGAAACCAAATCCATTGCTTCCGAAAAAAAACCCAACAACTGTTCCTGCTCAATACAATCCATCAACGAAACATACTGAATGAGAATGCAACATTCCCTTCTATTAGAACAACAACAACCCAGAACAAGTAGCATTGTGGTCGTCCTTTATAAGTCTTGTTTTATCATCAAGTTTGTCCAAGACATTGTTATTAAGAGAAAAAATGTATAGTACCTTGAGACTTGATAGTTTAATCTCATTTTTTACTACATAACAACAAGAAAAATTTGTGTAATTAGACATTCTGACTATCATACCCACAAATTGTTTTGGCAAAAATAGAGCAGCCGCACTTAAGTTGAACAAAGATCATACACACAAACTGAAATTGAATTTATTATTAATGTCTACAATTAATAAGACAAGAAAATGAGACTGAAGTAAAATCTATTACAACAAATCAAACTAAACAACAAAACAAAAACAAATAACCACAAAAAATAATGGCACCAAAGATTGTATCTATTTCCCTTACAGAATTAAAAAACCATTATTTTTTAATGCCTTTCTTGTTGACATTTGACTTCTTTGAAAGCAATGATAAGAACTTCAATCTATTGAGTAGAGAAATCTGAATATCAATTGTCATCAATGCTAAAGAATTTGTTGTAACTTTGACTGTTGAATTTTTTGCGGGTCATTCTCTTGTATTTATTAATTATTACTGTTGGAATTTCCCAGAAAATATAAACTTTTAATATATTATTTAAGGGTTCAATGAAGTCATCCAAACAAGACACCATGTCCTCAAGTTGGTGCTTTTAGCTTTCCCATGGTCATATAGCCCTTTCATGATTGTCTTTACATCTCTATCATGTCTTATGCATTTTTGTCTGTAATCTACCATTCTTTCTTATTCACTTTTTCCTTGTCTGGTAGTTCTATGATCACTTGTGCCCAAGACAACCTCCTCAATCAGGTGCTTTAAATTATTTTCTTATTTCTCCTTCCTTCCTATTGTAAATTATCTTTGTATCTATGTTGTGTTTTTTCCCTTTAAACATATACATATGATTGGAAAAATATGAAACAACTATTGTTCTTAAGAGTTATGTACTACCCAATCTAAAAGCATGAGGTTTGGCAATGGAAAACACATTTTTTTGTCCCGATGAGGAAACCAGGAGGTTGATCTGAAACTGTTGGAATTTAATGCTTTTCCTGAGCCTCTGCTCATCCGTCAATGCCCCTGCTGCCTTCACCTACCCGTCAGGAGCCCTTTGGTTTTGGGGATCCTCCCTGCTGCTCTTGACAACTCCAAAATTTATTAACGTAGCTGATTTTGAATTCAACATTCACTATGGTAGGTGATTTCGAATTTTTGAGAGGGAATGTTTGTCTTGGACAAAATGGATAGAAGGCAGATTATTCTATCAGTTGGAAAAAGTTGGGGAAAAAGTTGAGAGAAGAAGTCAGAGAAGAAGATTGTAGCAGCAGACTGTGAGAATAACATTCTTTGTGAGCCTCCAGTAACTCCTGAACAACAACAATTGTTTGTTATTTTGTAAGAGCAGTGATTGCTCCAGGTAGAGCTTTGTGTAGCTCTTGAGAATGAGTTGTTGATAGCTCCTGATCACTACCAGTCTAGTTGACCAGCTTCTGATTGCTCCCAAAAAGTTGTAATAGTTTCTTGTTCTTAGTTTGTTTTATGTTTTGTCATTTCCAGTTGATTAATAGAGAATCGAATTTGTATGTCTCTTATTGTTTTCCGCATTTGAGATTTGGGTATTTCCAGCTTGATTGGAAAACAGAGCAGCAACTCTGTGTTTTGTGTTTTGCATTTGGTTTTCAAATCTTGACATGGTATCAGGGCTATAGGCTCCATTTCTTTGTGAGTTTGGGCATTTGTATTTTTTGGGTGTTGAATTTTTTGCTGTAGGAGAAATGGCTGGAGATGAAGCAAGGAGTTGGCAGCAGCCACCATCCTTTAATGGACAAAACTATGACATTTGGGCCAAGAAGATGAGGACCATCATGGTGGAAAATGATTTGTGGGATTTTCTCATAAATGGGTTCATGGATATCACTGACCCAACTGCATTTGCAACTCTTACAAATAACCAGAAGACCCAGCTGAAGGAGTAGAGGAAGAAGGATGCAAAAGCTTTGAGTTTGATCAAAGCAGCCATGACAAAGGCCATTTTTCCCAGAATAGTAGTAGCTGAGTATGCAAAAGAAGCTTGGGAAATCCTTGAAACTAGCTACAAAGGGACTAATAAAGTCAGAGGTGTGAAGCTCCAGCTACTTCAAAGAGAGTTCAAATTTTTTGAGATGAAAGAAGGTGAGTCTGTTGTAGACTTTCAAACAAGGTTCTCTAGTTTGTTGAACCAGCTGAGAGAAAATGGAGATGTGATAGAGGAGCTAAAGATTTTTGAAAAAATTCTTCGATGTCTACCCACGAGGTATGATCCTCTTGTCATTGCTATTGAAGCAACGACAGACCTTTCTACTTTGATAGTGGATGAGTTAATGGGTTCTCTCCATACCCATGAGCAACATTTAAAAAGGTCTGCTACTACTTCCCATGAGAAAGCTTTCAAAGCTCAGTCGAATGCAAGAGGCAGAGGGAGAGGTAGAAATGGCTCCCGAAGAGGTAGAGGCAGATCCAATCAAGGAAATTCTAGTGGAGAAAGCTCGAGATGGGCAAGCAGCCAAGAGGGAGCAAGCAACTCTCAAAAAAACTCTCGTAGAGGCACGAAGAATAACAGTTCGAGTGGGAGAAGTGACAAGAGGAACATTGAGTGCTATTACTATCACAAGTTTGGACACTATGCTAGTGAGTGCTAGAAGAAGCATGGTATAATCAGCAAAGAGAAAATGCTAATGTTGTTGATTCAAATATGGCTGAAGGCAATCAATCCACAACCTTCATCATGTGCAATGTTGGTGAAGAAGGCAGCCCCAAAGTCTAGTACTTGGATAGCAGTTGCAGCAACCACCTCAGTGGTAATGAAAGTCTTTTTTCTTTCATTGATAAAATTGTTACATCGGAAATTAGAATGGGGAATAATGGAGTTGTTCCTATCAAAGAAAAAGGATCTATCATGATCCACACCAAGCAGGGTGAAGAGAAGGAGGTTCAAAATGTGTTCTTTGCACCGGGGTTAAAGCATAACCTCATGAGTGTAGGACAACTGATCCAAAATAGATACAAAGTACTGATGGAGAAGGGAAAATGTGTCATTTATGATAAGAATGAGAGAACAAAGGTGTTTGCAGCAATATAAATGACAAAGAACCGGATGTTTCCGTTGAAGATTGAGACATGCTTCTCATCTCAGTCCGTTGCAGCACCTCTCATGGATGAAAAATGTACAGAAGTACAACTTGCAGCCCTCAAGAGCACCATTGAAGACCCCTCCAAGCTATGGCATCTCAGGTATGGACATGTAGGCTATGTTGGTTTAAGTCTTTTGTCCAAAAGCAAGATGGTTGATGGTTTTCCAGGGATAGTAGAGCCTAATGTTAGATGTGAGGTTTGCATTTTGGGCAAGCAACATAGGCAGCCCTTTCAATCAGGCAACTCTACAAGGGCAAGGGCACCATTGGAGTTGGTGCACACTGATTTGGTAGGCCCTATGCAAATCACTTCCATTGGTAATAGCAGATTTTTTATGACCTTTATTGATGATTTCAGCCGTAAGACATGGGTTTATTTTTTACAGCACAAGTCTGATGCATTTAATAAGTTTTTATTTTTTAAAGCCTAGGATGAAAAAAAGAGTGGACATTTTATTAAAGTCCTAAGCTCAGTTAGAGGAGGGGAGTATACCTCCAATTGTTTTGTAAATTTTTGTAGGCAGAATGGCATAAAAAAGGAGATTACAGCTAGTTATACTCCACAACAAAATAGAGTGGCTGAAAGGAAAAACAGAGCCATCATAGAGATGACAAGAAGTATGCTAAAAGAAAAAGGACTCCCTATAGAATATTTGGGAGAGGTTGTTGCAACAGCCGTGCATTTGATTAATAGAAGTCCAACTAAGGCAGTCCATGACAAGATACCTCAAGAGGCATGGACAAAACAAAGATGGACGGTTGAACACTTGAGAGTGTTTGAATGTGTGGCTTATGCACATGTGCCTAAAGAAAAAAAGCAAAAATTGGACGACAAGGGTGAAAAGTGCATTTTCACGGGCTACAATGAAGAGTCCAAAGCCTATAGGCTACACAATTTGATCACCAAAAAAAATATCATTAGTAGAGATGTGGAGTTTTTAGAAGATCAATCATGGGATGGCATGACAGATCTTGACAGCTTCCAACAGTGCAGAGTGATGAAGAAATTGAAAATGAATATCAAAATTTTTTTGCAACAACAGAAAATGATGGCTCCCGAGAGATCCTGATCGCTCCTGATCAGAATAGATAGAAAGGGAAGTAGCCACAAATAGCCAAAAATTAAACTCTTGACAGCTCTCGACGAGCTCTTGACAGTTTCAGATGAGCTCCTGACAGCTCCCAACAAGCTCCTGACTGCTCCTGACGAGCTCTTGACAGCTTCTGATCGCTCCAGATTCAACTTGTTCAGCAGAACAGTAGTAGCACTAAAAATTCAGACCCCACTCTTGCCTCCCTAATGCCAAGAAAGACCAAAAGTCTAAGGGAGATCTAACAAAATGAAAGGTATGATGAGGAATTTGATGAGAGTGTGAATTTTGCACTATTTTCTCACAATGATCCAATTTATTTTGAAGAAGCTGTGAAAGAGAAAAAATGGTGTGAAGCCATGGATGAAGAAATAGATGCATTAGAAAGAAACAATACATGGGAGTTGATTGACTTACCTCCAACCAAGCAAGCTATTGGAGTAAAATGGGTCTATAAGACCAAAAGAAATGTCGAAGGAAGAATAGATCGACACAAGGCAAGATTAGTTATCAAGGGATACAAACAGCAGTTTGGAGGGAACTATGATGAGACATTTGCCCTTGTTGCTAGGATGGAGACTGTGAGGATAGTCATAGCTATTGCTGCCTAGCACAAATAGAAGGTATTTCAAATGGATGTGAAGTCCGCCTTCCTTAATGGAGTATTGAAAGAAGAGGTTTATGTGGAGCAACCTTTTGGATATGAAGTTCCAGGCCAAGAACATAAGGTGTATAGGTTGAAGAAAGCTCTTTATGGGCTGAAGTAAGCTCCACGGGCATGGTACAGTAGGATTGACTCATATTTAATGAGCAACGACTTTAGCAAAAGCGATGGTGAGCCCACTCTCTACTTCAAGGCAACAAAATGTAACATTTAATTGTTTTCTTGTATGTAGATGATTTAGTTTTTACTGGGGATGATGATTTCCTCATTGCTGATTTTAAAGAGGCCATGAAAAGATAATTTGAAATGAAAGATTTAGGTCTCTTGAGTTATTTTCTAGGCATAGAAGTAAAAAAAATGCATGACTGTATTTTTATCTCTCAAGAGAAGTATGCAAACGAGATCTTGAAGAGATTTAGAATGCTTGAGAGCAAGCCTACCCCAACACCAACAGTCGTAGGTCTAAAGTTGAGCAAGGAAGATTGCAGCAACAATGTGGATCCAACCATGTATAAAAGTTTGGTTGGAAGCTTGATGTATTTGACAACAACTAGGCCAGATATAATGCATGGAGTGAGTCTAATTTTCAAATTCATGGAGACTCCAAGAGACACCCATTGGCAAGCGGGCAAGAGAACCCTGAGGTATGTGAATGGTACCAAAGGATATGGTGTGTTGTACACAACAACAAAAGAATATGGGCTGGTTGGTTACACTGACAGTGATTGGGCAGGAAGTTTGGATGATAGGAAGAGAACTTCGGGCTATGTATTTTATTTGGGTTCGGGTGCTATCTCATGGGATTCTAAGAAGCAACCTGTTGTTTCCCTATCAACAGTTGAAGCTGAGTAAATAGCAGCAAATGCAGTAGCATGTCAGACTATTTGGCTGAGAAGAATCTTGGCAGATTTGAAAGAAGAACAAGAGGATGGAACAGTGATCTATTGTGACAATGTTTCATCAATATATTTGATGAAAAAATCCCATGTTTGATGGAAGAAGCAAGCATATTGAAATTAGGTATCATTTCATTCGTGAGTTGGTTGAAAATAGTGAAATTAAAATGGAGTTTTGCAGGTCTGAGTAGCAACTAGCAGACATACTCACCAAGCCTTTGAGCATTGATAGTTTTGTGTGCCTAAGAGGAAAATTGAGTGTTGTTGATTTGGACCAGGTTTGATCCTATTGTTTTTTTGGCTCAGGACAAAGGAGGGGTGTTAGAATTTGATACTTTTCTTGAGCCTCTACTCATCCGCTAGTGCCCCTGCTGCCTTCACCTACCCGTTAGGAGCCCTTTTGTTTTGGGGATCCTCCTTGTTGCTCCTGACAGCTCCAAAATTTATTAAGGTAGCTGATTTTGAATTCAACATTCACTACAGTAGGTGATTTCAAATTTTTGAGAGGGAATGTTTGTCTTGAACAAAATGGATAGAAGGCAGATTATTCTATCAGTTGGAAGAAGTTGGGGAAAAAGTTGAGAGAAGAAGTCAGAGAAGAAGATTGCAGCAGTAAACTGTGAGAAGAACATTCTCTGTGAGCCTCCAGTAACTCCTGAACAACAACAACTATTTGTTATTTTGTAAGAGCAGTGATTGCTCCAGGTAGAGCTTTGTGTAGCTCTTGACAATGAGCTGTTGATAGCTCCTGATCACTACCAGTCTGGTCGAGCAACATCTAATCGCTCCCAGAAAGTTATAATAGTTTCTTGTTCTTAGTTTGTTTTATGTTTTGTCATTTCCAGTTGATTAATATAGAATCAAATTTGCATGTCTCCTATTGTTTTCCACATTTAAGATTTGGGTATATCCAGCTTGATTGGAAAACAAAGCAGCAGCTCTATGTTTTGTGTTTTGCATTTGGTTTTCAAATCTTGACAGAAACATCAATATAAAACAGTCAAACATAATTAATCTTGAAGGTTCCTAAAATAGAATGCTCTGTAGAAATCTTAAATCTTTAAGATAAGGAATTTGGTAAAATATGTTTACATCATAAATTCATTGATCATTGATGAAATAAGTCGAAGCGTTTATTACATTTGCAAAGTGTAAACAACCTATATCATCTATAATTGTCAAGATCAATCTAATCAAAACCCATTCAAAAAGCCATGGAGTCAAAAAAAAGAAAAAGCATTGTGCCACATATTATCAACACAGCCATCTCCAGTATGCATGTAAACTGTTTGGCAAAATGCCTCCAGTTGTTCTCCAAAACCGAAGAGATTTTTAAAATGGCATTAAGAAATTTCTTCACAATTTGTAAAAGCTCATAGGCATTAATTGAATTTCTCCCATTCTATGTAGTATTTTAAAGACTGTATGTTATAGTAATAATATATGGATGGAAGAACTTTACTACTAAGAACTGATAAAAATCTTGTAAAATACTTATGGTAACTTATGAAAGGAAAAACCTAGCTACTAAGAAGTGATATAGCTATCTGAAATTCCTCTTTAGTCTTTTATCTCTGAATGGTTGGAAAGACTTTCTGTGATTTGTATATAACCATAGATATGGATAATATCTACCATAATATATTTGTGAACTATGTTATGTTATGTTGTGTCTTCTTATTTAATGGATGAAATGCAGTTACCAGAAATGAGAAACAAAAACCAAAACAATTATGTGACAAGAAATGGTTTCCTGGAGGTTACGGATAAGAAACAACTTTTTTGTACACACATATCTATATTGAAATTTTTGGGTTCACAAAAAATGTAAAGAAATAAAATGATTCACCATTGATAGCCCACTCGAAGGATGCATGTTCTTGCTTTGCCTTACTCTTTGGGAACCACGGGTCTCCTCAAGGGCGTAGAGCTGACAGATTATCTCTTTGGGCTTCTATGGGCTTGACCAATTTTCTCAAATCTATCTTGGGTCCTCTATTTTTTCTTCTGTATCTCCATTGGGCCTGATGATTTTCAAAAAATCTATGCTAGAATTGGCATTTTGTGCAACATTTGAATGGAGCTAGCCATACTTGATAATTCCTTTGTTCGTAGTAGCTAATTTTTGTAAATTTTAAAGTTGTCCTGCACTCTTTGCAACCTCTATTTCTTGTAGATGATTTCAGTATTTTCTAAAGAAAATTGGTCGATGATCATGAGGTGGAGAAGGGTACTTGGAAGTAGAGGATTCTCAGTAGTAAGAAAATTGTTGATGAATGAGATCCTAGTTATGAGATGCATAGTAGAGAATATTTTTTCTCACCCTAATATAATATAGTTGAATGATGTGTATGAGGATCAGTTTGGAGTTCACTTTGTTCTTCAGCTTTATTCAGGTGGTAAATTATTTGATCAGATTTTAGAATAGGAATGATATTCTGAAGCTGAAGTTGCCACTATAATTTTCCAAATAGTGAAAGGATTGAGTGGTCTTCATGATGCCAAAATATAAAATTTAGATTTGAAGCCTGAAAATTCCCAGTTCTTGGCCTCATATTCATAGTGAATAATCACTTAACACACTCCAAGGGAATAAATGATGTGAATTTGTTGGAAATAATGTTTATTTTTACTACAGTGATGGAGTAGGTGTATCATTAATTACAAATTTCTCCATAAGCTTGAGACTGTGATAGTTGATATGTCCCATATGCTCATGCCATAATCTGCTCATATTATCATATTTGGCAATAGCGCACATATTCTCATTTCCACATTTAGAAGTGAATTCTTGGAATTTATATAACCCATTCTCCATTTTACCAATTGCGGTCACTTTTTAATTATTACTCACATCCTTGATTAAACATTTGTCATTGTAAAATTCTATTTTATACCCTTGATTAGCAATTTGAAATACAGAAAGAAGATTTATCTTCAATTCACAAACTAACTTCACATTTTTAAACACACCATTATCAATTTTAACATTTTCAATCCCTTTAACTTCTAAAGCACTATTATTTCCCAAATAGATCTTCTCTGTATTGCTTTCACTTATTGATTCAAATTGTTCCTTATTGTGAGACATATGTTGTGTAGCACCAGAATCAATAACCCAGTCATCCTTAAAAGAGTTATTTACTTTAAATGCAACACAAAAAGCATTACTTTTAGAATCAAAACTTTTTGTAAACTTATTTGTCTTCCTTTCACTATCTTTAATCCTCTTATAACTTTCATTTTCTTTGTGACCCATTTTCCCACAATAATTACATTTCCATTTGCTTTTATTATAATCCTTAGATGGGACATTTTTATTCTCATACTTCCAATTTCTTTCTCTAAATTGATTTTCTTGTGACTTTTTGTAATTTTGTTTCCCTTTCATTATGAATGCTTGAGATTTATCATTAAATGACTCTCTTTATTTAATTTGACGTTTTTCTTCTTGCACTAGCTTAGCACATAAATCTTCATATTTAATACTCTTTAATTTATCTGTAGTATCTAGTCCCCTTATGAATGATTGATAAGATCCTAAAAGACTTTGTAGAACTATTTGCACAAAATCTTTATCATCAATATTTTATCCAAGAGAAGCAAGCTTAGTTTTCTTTTCCTTTAATTTACTTAAATGAGAGGTTAACTCCTATGAACTTGATAATTTCATATTATATAATTCTACGGTGAGAGATAGGATCCATACATCACCTGAATTTTGATATGTATTCTTCAAAATTTCCCATACTTTGACTCCACTTCTTTCATTGTGAACTTCTGGAAAAACTTCTTCTGAGAGTGTAGACTTGATTAATGCTACTGCCTTTTTGTCCCTTATATCCCAATCTTCTTGATCTTTTCCACTACTTGTTGGTCTCTTTTCACTACCATTAACAATTCATAACAATTTTGAAGTGTTAGAAAAATCTCCATACAAGACTCCCAATCATAATAATTCTTTCCATTTAACTTAATTGTAGGTAGAGGAATACCAATGAAATCCATTATATTAAATTCCCTCTTTTTGAGATGAGAATTAAAAATCAGAAATCTCTCACCAAATTTTACTGATTTGATTTTCCTTTTTTTTTTTGCTGCAAAAGGTATTGATCAAACTCCAATCACAACCAACACTACAAAACTCACAATTTACAGCCCAAGATTTCAATATGCTCTAATACCATGATGAACTAAAAAAACAAAGCATTAAGAAAAACAAAACATATTTAAAAGGAAAAAATAAATTATATTGCATACAAAAAATAGATTATATTCATTCACTGCAGCAGCATACAGCTATTTTCTACACGTGTATTGATAGGGGAAGGGTATTTATAGATCTCTAGAAGATAACCGATGCATAGAGAAGTTGGAGGTTGGTGCTGGAAATGTCTAGAAGCTAGAAGGTTCAAGAGAAGCCTGGAGGATCTGATGTGGGAGAAGTATGGAGAAATCTATAATTAATGATGCACCTACTAATGTGGAGAAACTATATATGGTGCATGGGCTTCCAAAAATCCCATCATGTCACAAGGTGTGTGAAGGATGTGCTATGGGAAAATAGCATGTGGAAAGTTTCCCACAAGGTAAATCATGGAGAGCAAAAACTCCTTTACATTTGGTTCATAGTGATGTAATGGGTCCTTCTAGAACACCATCACTTGTAGGATCAAGGTATGCTCTCACTTTTATTGATGATTAGACTAGAAGAATTTGGGTATATTTTCTAAAAGGGAAGGATGAAGTGTTTGATAAATTTAAAGAGTTTAAGGCATTGAGTGAAAATCAAAGTGGAAGATCTTTAAAGATAATAAGAACAGATAGAGGTATGGAATATATGAACAAAGCTTTCTTAGATTTTTGTAAACAACATGGTATAAAGAAGGAATCAACCGTCTCCTACTCACCCCAACAAAACAGAGTTGTAGAAAGAAAAAATAGAACTATAATAGAAATGGCTAGATGCATGCTTCATTCTAGAAATATAGAAGCTAAATTCTGGGCCGAAGTAATTAGTACTGCAGTTTATATTTTGAATAGAAAACCTACTAAGGCAGTTTTGAACATAACACCAGAAGAAGCATGGAGTGGTAGAAAGCCTACAGTATCTCATTTTAGAGTCTTTGGTTGTAATGCATATGCCCACATTCCTGATGAAAGAAGGAACAAACTTGAAAGGAAAAGTGAGAAGTACATAATGGTTGGCTATAATGAGGAGTCAAAAGGATATAGATTATATAATCCTAAAACAAATGAAATTCATATTAAAATAAATGTATGGTTTGATGAAGATATTGAAATTGAACATTCTCCTACATTATCTTACTTTCCAATCTTGATTGATGAAGATAAGTCTACTAATGATCCAAATCAAGGTGTGCAATCTTCTATAGGAGGAGAAGGAACACAAGTTGAAACATCAAGTGAAAGTGATAATGAAGACACACAAAAGTCTAGAAGCATCCATGAAATCTACCAAGAAGGATCTAGAAATATGTTTGCTAACTATGCTCTTATGACCAGGGTGATGTAGGTTGACACTCCAAGTACATATGAGGAAGCAAAAGGAAAAGAAGAATGGGAGGCAACAATGCAAGACATACAATTCTTTAGTGAAAAATGAAACATGGGAATTGACAACTCTTCCAAAAGGTAAAAGTGTGGTTAGTTGCAAGTGGACCTACAGAACAAAGTTCACATCAGAATGATCTATTGAAAAACACAAAGGAAGGCTAGTGGCTAGAGGCTTCTCACAAACAAAAGGCAACGATTATACTAAAACCTTTGCTCTAGTTGCTAAAATGAGTTCAATTTGTACAATAGTTGCTCTAGCTGTAAAATTTGGTTGGAAAATCTTTCAAATGGATGTAAAAAGTGCATGTATACATGGCGATTTAAAAGAAGAAATTTACATGCAACAACCACCAGGATTTGTTAAAAGTGGTGAAGAACATCTAGTGTGTAGATTAAAAAAATCACTATATGGTCTTAAGAAAGCTCCAAGGGCATGGTACTCCAAAATAAATGAGTACTTTATTAATGAAGGATTTAAAAGAAGCAAAGCTGATTCGGATGTGTATGCAAAGAATAGTGATGATAAATTCATTATCATTGTATTATATGTGGATGACTTAATTATTACAGGAGATCACACACACAACATTGAAATAACCAAGGATCAACTCAAACAAGCTTTTGAAATAATTGATCTAGGGTTGATGCACTACTTTTTGGGCATGCAAATATGGCAAGAAGAAGGAAGGATCATGCTTTCTCAAATTAAATATGCTCTTGATGTATTGAAAAGATTTAAAATGAGTGATTGCAAACCATCTAATACACCATGTGAAGTAGGATTAAAATTTAGTGCTAACTCTACTCAAAAGAAGGTGGATGGAAATTGTATAAACAATTAGTTGGGAGTCTTTTGTATCTTACTATAACTAGACCAGATATTGCATATGCGGTTGGTATTGTATCCAGGTACATGGTAGATCCACACATTGAACATTGGAAATCAGCTAAAAGAATACTAAAATACATTAAGGGTGCTTATAAGCTTGGCATTGAATAGAAATATGGAGGAGAGCCTACTCTAGTTGGGTATACAGACTCTGATTATGCAGGTGATATTGATGATAAAAAATCAACCTCGGGATATATCTTTCATCTTGGATCAGAACCAATTTCTTGGAGCAGCAAGAAGCAAGCAACCGCATCACTATCATCTATGGAAGCTGAATATGTTGGTTCATCAAAAGCATCTCAAGAAGCATTATGGCTTAGAAGACTACTTGAAGACACATACCATCCACAAGACTCTCCTACTGTAATATTTTTTGATAATCAAAGCACTATTAAGCTAGCAAAAAATCCTATATATCACGCCAGGTCTAAGCATATAGAAATGCATCATCATTTTGTTCGAGATCTAATTGAAAGTCAAGTGGTGGAACTCCAATTTTGTGGGATAGAGGATCAAATTGTAGACATATTTACGAAAGCATTACCTATTGTAAAATTTGTTAAACTTAGAGACTTGTTACAACTCAAGGAAGTAACTATACTCTCCAAATAAACTTTATGGGGGGGTGTTGGAAATAATGTTTATTTTTACTACAATGATGGAGTAGGTGCATCATTAATTACAGATTTCTCTAGACTTCTCCCACGTCAAATCCTCCAGGCTTCTCTCGAACCTTTCAGCTTCTAGACATTTCCAGCACCAACCTCCAGCTTCTTTATGCATCGGTTATCTTCCAGAGATCTCCTGGAGATCTATAAATACCATTCCCCTATCAATACATGTGTAGAAAATACTTGTATGCTGCTGCAGTGAATGAATATAATATGTTTTTTCTGTGCAATATAATTTATTCTGTCCTTTTAAATATGTTATATTTTTCTTAATGCTCTATTTTTTTAGTTCATCAAAATTCATAAGAGACAAACTACAATTAGGTTTCTATATGGTGTGGCCATGGGTTGCACTACATTTTTCTTGCATTTTAAGTAAAGATAAAAGAAATTATGCAAAATTATTTTTTGAATAACCATGCTAAGAAAAATATAAAGTATCATCAAAGTGAAATGTCTTCACCATGGCCTAAAAAAAAAATGGAACTCTTTCTCAATCAAGTGGTGCATGCAACCTGCTTTTAGAAATCCCTACTTGTATTTTGGGAGAATTTCATTTTGAAAGCTTTGTAATGAGCAATGATGAAACACGAAATAGGGGAAATGCAAAAAATGGATACCTTATGTGGAGAATGACTAAAGAGTCTACAAAAATTGCCTCTTGCTCCTTACGAAACCCTAGAAAAGGAGAACAAAGCATAGATCATAGTATAGGACGAAACCCTGGGAAAGCAGAAAATAAATGGTGAGGCAGTTTGAAGCACACTTATTGGAAGGCATGGCCATGACAAAGAAGCTCCTACGTGGTCGACAAGTAGCTATGTAGCGGAGTCAAGGTGCATCAGATGTCTACACATAGGCGCACCAACAACAATCAAAACCTGTCGTTAACAAATACAATTTTCTTTTTATTTTTCACCCGCCGACGGTCTGTTTTCTGACATTGACAATTCCTGCACAAAACATGTCGGCGTCACAACTTCCAGCGTGAGACAATTTCCTAGCTGAAAGCTCACGCATAATATAGCCTATCGACTAAATTAATGTGGCTAGTGACTTTTATCAATGCATGGTTAGATCTTTTTAAATTGGATCTATTGTAATGTAGGTTATTTGAGAAGGCCATACAAACTTTAACTGCTGAAATTGAAACTTTGGAAGTGGTTTCCTCAAAATAAGAAATATTGTGAGCCACCTATCATCAACAGATGCTACTTTGCAAATGGAGGTGGTAACAAGGATGGAGGCCCCGGACAAGATGAGCACTTAGAAGCACTATTGATGGTGTTGTCTATTTTGTATAATATGTCTCTGATTATATGGCGTGTTTGAGATGGTAGGATGTGAGAGGCAATGAGAGAACCATGAAGTGGACAAGAACATACCACTCATCAAATAAATATTTAGTCTAAGGTATGGATGGACAAGTTTAAAATGTCTATTCAAATGGTTCATCTCAAATATGTTCATATATCTATAATGTGATTAAGAAAAAAAATTGTTGGATGTATTGATTTCTATATAAGAATCCTCTCTCGGAGTTAGGAGAGATGTTGTTGCAACCAGAGATAATGGAAGAAGCCTTGAAGGAGATCGAAAAAGTTGTGGCCAAATATTGGTTACTAGACAAGACAAACTTTGGGCAGCTCATGTACATGAAGCCATATGAGTAGATGTGGCATACTAGTTAGTGATAATTACCGCCACTTGAGATCTAATCACTTCCAAGCTGAGCAAGGATGTCTTGTCAGAGAAGTCTTTTATATAAATGAGGACGTCCAACAAGACTTGTGGCTCTTCTAAATACGTACATCTACACCTCAAATGAAATCTTTCTTCGATGAGTCGTATCTGATATTTGTACATAGTGTGGATGGATTTTCTCATGGTTCTCTCATTGTCTCGAATGTCCACCCACCTCAAACACGCCATGCAGACAAAGACGTGCATATTATACAAAAGAGACAACACCTTGAATAGTGCTTCTATGTGGCCAGGGGTGGTTGGGCCCACAGCCCCCTTAAATAGTACATTTTTCTCATTTGCCTCTGTCATTCCTATTCTTGTTCACATCCATCATTTTCGTTTCTATTTTCGTATTTTTTGTTTTCGTTCCTATTCACGTTCACATCCATCATTTGGAAGGATTTAATTTATATGCAAGTTTTTGGATTCAATTGTGTATGTTTTTGGATCGACATTTCAGATCACTGAATGTGATCCAAAAATATACACAATTGAATCCAAAAATTTGCATGCACTGTGGAAAATTCATACCAAAGATTTAATTTTTTGTTTCCACCTTTAGGAGCTATAAAATTTGCAATACTTTACTGTGTCTGGAAAATTTCAGCAGTGAATTGTTTCCATCCTCAAGTTGCCCGAAATGACACATTTGTTTTGATGCAAAGTATTTCTAATCCCACATGCATTTGGTGAGAAAAAGAAAAAGAGAAGGGGCTTATAAGTTAAGAGGCTTAAAACTGATAAGCTCCACCTTTTTCTGTTAAAGACATCTCTGTCTTCAAATTTTGGTTGTTGGATAAATGTAATCTATGGACGTGAAATGTTCAAAATTTTCTGAGATAAAATCAAATGGTTTTCATAATATTTTATTCATTCTTTTTATGCAGGTATAAATTATGTTTCTTTTCCATAAAAATATTAAATCAAAATTCATATATTACATTAAATAAAATATTTAATTTGAGTGTAAAATATAAAAATATTGCTATGTTATTTAATATAAGAATAAATATTATAAATTACATTTTTTCTAATGTAAAATAAAATTCATATATAAGATTAAATATAATATTTAATTTGAATGTAAAATATAAAATTATTGTTTAATATAGTTTATATTAAATTACATAATATGCTAGAATATACTAATAAATATCTAATTTTCTTAATTGCTTGTTTGTTTGGTTATATTGGGCAGAATGAGCTGGAGGAGCTCTTCAAACTCCATTGTCTCAACATCACCAAGTGCATCAAATGCATCATCGGAGAGGAAATTCTACACCTGCAAGATCAAAGGTTTTGAATAAATTGGATACTAAGAAAGGGGGGAGGGAGGGGGTGAATCAGTATCTGCTAAAACTTATTGAACAAACACCATTACATCTTTGCATCATAGAACAAATGAGAGCAATAACAGAACATGAAATTCCATAACATAAAGACACCAGATTTTACGTGGAAAACCCAATAAGGGAAAAACCACAGTGAGGATTAGCTCACAATATATATAGTTATATAAAAAATTGGCTCACTACCAAATACAAAAGCTCACTGCTTACAAGGACTTATAGTCCAAAATGGAGGCTCACTGCCTATAGAATTGTGTGAATAGAAATTGGCTAATTGCCAAAGTTGAACTGATGAAATTACACAAGTGTTGATTCAGTTCCTTATATGCTAATTTTTTTTTCTCGTAGACTAATTTCTTGTTCGCACACTTCACTTATACATTCTTCTTCTCTTCTTCACATTCACATTCCACACACCACACTTCTTTTATTCTTCTTCTAATCATCTTGCATATATACCTGCATGCATTACTTAGGTCAGATTCAAAAGGTAATTCAACCATGTCATGTAACATCATGTTGGCTAGGTCCAAAGCTAGGTCTCACATATAATCCACAATCCATTATAGACTAAATATTAGGTCAGCCATGATTAACCTTGTTAGAACCTAAATTTTCCGCTTAAAACCTAAGGTTTTTTCCCATTTAACCCCCATATTTCACTATCTCTTTATAAAAAATCATTCACCACCTTTCATAAAAAGATAAAATATCCTTTACATTGCCATGCTAATCATATTTTATGGGCCAACACCCTTTACCTCTTTACCGCAGCCTTTTGCAAAGTGGCTCACGGTATAGAAGTGACGGTTGGACATAGTCAAAGTAACTGCTACCGCTGCACCGTGGGTGGTTAGCACATACACCGTGGTGACCACAGTAAAATAGTCAATAGGGGGTGGCATTGGATGGAATGGATGCTGAGCAATCGTGCACAGATGGAATAGTCACTGTGGTATGTGGTAGCAGCTCAAGGCAGGCATAAAATGTTTACTGCGCCACCGCATCTGATCAAAACACAGACCGAGGTAGTGCGGTGAATGGAGACAGATGGAGGTGGCGGTTAGCGGATTGGCACCACGTTACCACAAACAGTCAGAGTTGAGACTGCGGTAGCATGGTGGACAGTCAACGAGACGGAAGAGATAAGCAGTTAGAGAAATGTTACCACAACACCGCCAGAGGATAAAGCATAGACTGCGGTGACTGCAGTTGTCAATAAGACAAGCGGCAAGGTAGCAATGAGATAGTCACCACCATACCTCTAGAGGTTACGAATGAACCCGCGGTTGAGTGGTAAGGGGACAAACAACAGGGGAGTGGTCAAAGTAGAAACTCGCAGTACTGTCGACAACAAAAATGAAGACTGCGGTAAGGTGATAAACATTAAAAGGTGACAGAAAATGTCAGCCACCACGATGCCACGGGATGAAGGATGTGAGACCGCGGTAAAATAGTCAAAGTCAGAGGTTGTGGTAAGATGGTGGATGATAAGGTGGTAAAAATAAAGGCAAAATATAAAGTGAAATATTAAAAGGCGAACTATGTAAAAATATTTAATTTTCCGATAAGGCAATCCAATTAAATATTTTAATTTCTGCTAATGAATGCAAACAGCTGTAACAGGAAATTGAAGAGTCGTGACTCTTGAAATGTAATGTATAAATATCTCAAAAAATCAATTTTGAGGGGTAGTTAGTAGATAGTAGGAGTTAGATTTTTCCAGAGAATGGACTGGGAATGTAAATAATGGCAAACTTTCTTGAAACAGAATCAATGGAGATAATATATTTTGACTGCTGAAGTTCTTTCTTGGTGTTCAGTTGTTGTGTCATGTTAATTCAAATTATTTATTTGGTTCTCTCCAACTTGAAGTCATTTTATCATTTAAATCACTGTATCAAGCACATTTCTAATTTGTTAAAATCTATTCCCATTTTGTGTGATTTAATTGATTTGTGTTTGTAAATCAGAATTAAATTCTTTCAATAAGTCACAGTGGTTTTAAGATTTCTTTTGGATAGTTAAAGAAGAACCAAATTAAGAAACATTCTAGCACAATTTATGCAAGTCATAAATTAATAAAGTTGTATGCTAGTCATAGAATTTTCAAAGTGCCTAACAACTAGAATTAAGCCAAAGACGAAAACACATATCATTCTTAATTTTTGACTCCATTGCCCATGTGGATAGAAGGCACTAGTCTATCACAACCCAAATGATAAAATTCATAAACAAACAATCTTTTCAAATCCTTTCATCTGTGCAGTAGGAGTAGGTATAGGTGTAGTGTTTTTATCTATCCACTTCCATTTTCCATTGTGGGTAGATAGTTTAAAAAGGAAACACATTTCAATCTGCATCATTCACATAGGTTCACCCGCCTTGGTCTAGCAGAACCTAAAGAGAAGAAGGTTTAATTGCATCAATTGGCCTTGTACAATGGCCAAAAGCATTGTGAGAGCTTGGCAACCTCTCGTGGTTCAAACCTATGTTTTTGAGACCCAACAAGCCTAATACCGAAGTGTAACCACAAAAATCGATGCCAACGCATCACCCAAACATATGAACATCTGAGATGCTTACATACACACTTTCAACCATTATATAGGGTACCATATCAACATGGTGACATCAATGACAATATAAGACATACTTCCAACAATCTCCCCCTTTGGCATTGATGGCAACATGTGCAAAAATTTCAATTCAAAATTTTCTACAATTCATATCTCTCCCCCTTAGATCCATATATCTCCCAAAAACTCCATAACTCTCCCAAAACTCCATATCTCTCCCCCTTTGACATCAATGGAAAAGGGAGCCAAAAGGATGTAAACATGGTGACATCCAATATTCAAAAATCCTAACTCTTTCAAAATTTCAAAAACTTCAAAACTTTCAAACATTCAATTTTTCAAATTTCTTTCAAATCAGAATGACACTTGTCACCTGAAAGACTTTCTTGTACCTTTCTTTAATAATAGGATATAATTTCTTCCATTCAAGCACTGTAGAGTCCATTCTTGTGTATGTGCTTTCCAATAAGGCCAACAGTGTGAAAGAGGATGGCCAATCGGATTAGTATTGTCTTTCATAGTCTTCTACATCAAAGATTATTCTGGCACGATGATCTGGCTAGACCTCAACAATTTCTTTAAGAAGCCAGAAGGTCTTCAATACATCAGCCCTTTCTCAACCTTTGCTTCCCATCTTTGTCCCTAAAAATATTAGACTTCTTCATAATACTATTCACTTCAGTTTCTATAGCTTCAATTTTGCTTCAAAAATTATCAATTGTAGCGCAGGCCACGGGAGGCAATACTTGTAAATATCAACCATTTATTTCATGCACTTCTTCGTTTGCACAATCAGTTCAAATAACCTCTGTTTTTCTTTAGAACATCTCTTCTCATCCAGAGCTTCCAACTTGTGTCGTTCTGAACCTTCAAGCAACATTCTCTCTTCAACTACTTCAACTAGATTTTCAGGAAAGGAATCAGAAATGGTAAAAATATCAATACTTTTATGAAGTAGATACTCAACTAGAGCATCATGAAATTTAACTCTATCAACAGGAGAGGCCGTACTCCAAAATTCACCAAATTTATTCATTTTCCCTTTTATTAGCATAGACCAGATGTCATCTGGATCAGAAGATTTGGATCCAAGTAGAGATTCTTCTCCTTCTTCCTTCTTTTCAAGAATAATAATAATATTTTTCAGCAATTAATTTTGTTTTCTTTGATTCTGGAGGGGAATCACTAGTAGTAACTTCCAATTCTTTTGTTCCAGAGGAAGAACCTTTCTCAAATCGACTCAACATAGTTTCACTGAAGCTCATTACATTATGCAAAGATAAGAAATATTTTGTGTACATGCATTTTCTTTATCCTCTAAACTTTCCAAATGTTTGCATATCTACTTTGCAATGGGAATCCCAAATTCCCACTCAACATCTTTCTTTCCTGGTAGCGATTTTAGAAAATAAAGTACCAAACATGTAAGGAAGGACCCAAAATAGAATGGGTATCCTTCTCCAAGTGACATTCGTATGTTCTTGGTGATATTTTCAAGAATTAGCTTACATAGATCAAATTGTTTGTTTTCTTTAACCATTTTATGTGCTAAAAACACTGTAATGGATGAAGTAGAACTTTCTCGATTTATGAAATAAATTTTGTAAGAAATGTCGTATGCAACATACCTAATAGAGGAATTGACAATAGTATTGATCAACAGTTCTCGGGGGTCTTTGTCAATTCTCGTCGTTTCCTCTTCTTCCTTGTATTTAATAGTCTTTTATCCAGAAAGTTCTCCAACACTGCATAGTCCGGTAATTTCTTCGATCGCTTCCTTCGAAATAGGATAGGATTTGTCCAATATAATGCTGTCATCCTTGAATTTTCTCAAGGGAAATAGGATAAATTATTTATCAAAAAACCAAGGGAATTCTCCCCATACATCCAAACCTAGGGTTTGTAAATTTCGTAATTCACACGGTTCCAACCCTAATTCCATTTTCTTGATTTTTTGATTATCAAATTCATCCAGCTTGAATACTTTCAACTTTAGAGGGGTATTCCTCAATCCTCTATTATAAATTTCCATTATAGCTCTTAAAATTCAACAAGATAATTCTTCTCTTACCCTCTTTGTAGCCGCGAGATAGGGAAACTTTTGACACTTGCTTTCGAAAGTCCACAATGTTTCTTCAAAGGTCTTCAAATCATTTCAGAAATGCTTCAAGAGAGTTTCAAGTCTCTCTAAAAATCCTTTGAATGTATTTTATGATCAAAATTATTGTAAGATTTCCTTTATATTCCATCATTTCACCCTAACTCTCATTAATTGCAAAAAAGCTGACAAAATTTCTTCCACTTTACACTAAGAAACCCTAATTCACTCTGCAAAAGAATATGCTTACTCATTTCCATCTGATTTATTTTTAAACACCTTTGTCTTTTCATTCCTCACTATATATCCACATGCCAACACCTGGCATGCTATACTTCTGGGGGTTTAATTGATCTTTTGCTAAAGCTCCCTCTAAGACCATGCTAGGTCTAGTTCCTAGAGGAATCATCTACACCAGATGAGGGTACAAACACTCCAATAGTCTTTGATTCTTCTTTATTATTCCATATCTTTCTCATTTCCTACTTAAATTCATTCTTGTGAACCTTTTTCACTAGTTCATCACATTCCAGCAGAGGAAATTGCTTTCCCTTTTTACTTCTGCACACTCCTTAAATATGTCCTGGTTTTTTGCAATGGTAACAGATAACTTATTTCTCTGTCTTTTTTTATTTCCATTCACCCTTGTTCTACATTGATTCGCTTTATGTACAAACATGTTGTAGGTATAACAATAGCCATAAAAAGATTTATTTATACTTCCTCTATTGAATCTATTCATCATTACTCTACTGACCATCCTTACCTATGATCTGAATTTAGTAACTTTATGTCCTATCTTCTTGCATGTATAACACTATCCAGAGAAGGGACAAGAAAATTGATTCAACCTACTCCTACACTTAGTTGTCTTCTGCCCAAATTTTTTACTTGAAAAAAAAATACCATTGAATGATGTGTACCTTTGTGCATTCAGTTTTCTGATAGGTGATCTCCTTCCAGAGTTTCCTTTTTGATTTCCTTTATCCCAAGTCTTCTGATTATTTATCGAATTAGAGTTCTTCATATTTCCATCAGTATCATTACCTAAGACACTTTTTTCCTTAGAAGGTTTCTATCCAGCTATTAATTCATCAAGCTTGGTGGAGCTTCTCTTAAAATCATCTTCATAGAGTTTTTCTTTCTCAAGTTTTGCTTTCAGATTCATCACTTCCTATTCAAGCCTAGAGAAAACATCATCCTTGCTTTTTATCACTATTTTCAAAAATTCTTCAACTTTCATCTTTTCATCTATCTTCAATTTAAGTCTAGTATTCTCATCATTTTCTTGTTTCAACTCCTCACTTACTTCTCTATATCTTTCTTTGAATTTCTTTAACTCCTCTTTCATTTTTTGAACACATTCAATTGCTTTATCTAGATTTTCCTTCAGATCTTTGTTTATAATTTCATCCTTGTCAAGATCATAAAGGGCATTCCAGAGCTCTTCTTTATCCATTATTCAAACTACGGGATCTCCCTCAAGTTTTTAGACTTTTCAGGAGGAACCAAAGCTCTGATACCAATTGTTGAATAAATCAGATACTAAGAAGGGGGGGTGAATTATTATTTGCTAAAACTTATTGAAAAAACACTATTACATCTTTGCATCATAGAACATATAAGAGCAATAATAGAACATGAAATTCCATAACATAGAGATACCAGATTTTATGTGGAAAACCCAATAAGGGAAAACCACCGGTGAGGATTAGCTCACAATATATATAGTTATATCAAAAACTAGCTCACTGTCAGATACAAAAGCTCACTTCTTACAAGGACTTGTTGTCCAAAATGGAGGCTCACTGGCTACAAAAATTGGCTAACCACCAAAGTTGAACTGATGAAGTTACACCATAAGTGCTGATTCAGTTCCTTATATGCTTAGAGTATTTTCTCACAGACTAATCTCTAGTTCACACACTTATCTTATACATTATTCTTCTCTTCTTCACATTCACATTCCACACACCACACTTCTTTTATTCTTCTTCTAACCATATTGCATATATACCTGGAAGTGTTAGTTAGGTCGGCTTCAAAAGGTAATTCAACCATATCATGCAAGATCATGTCGGTTAGGACCAAAGCTAGGTCTCACATATAATCCATAATCAATTATAGATTGAATATTAGGTCAGCCATGATTAACCTAATACCAAAGTGTAACCACAAAAACCAATGCCAGCGCATCACCCAAACATATGAACATCTGTGAATGCATACATATACTCTTTCAACCATTATAAGCCTTTTCCAAATGTGTCGCCAAAAAGTGTATACCTTGGCACTTTATCACTCATTTTGGCCTTTTTCAGTGGATTTTGGTCTTGATCACCTTGATTCAGCCTTGTAAGCTTGCAATTCATCAATGACATAACGATGTTGTACTAAGGTATTATGAAGTGTTGTAACACATTTCCTCACTTCTCTAAGACCCTTTCAACATAATTCACCTAAATAATACATTCTTGCAGCTTCCTAAGCCTTAAGAAAGAGTGTTATAAAGTGTTGTGTTGCATTTTCACATTCATCTAGGGTTATCACCCCTCAATTAGCTGTCTTTATATGCTAATTTGCCCCTTTTAATGCATCATTAGTCTCGACCTAAGTGTTTTTTGAGAGGAAAATGTAATTAACTTCATTAAACATAAATCAATTCCCGAAAATCATCAAAAAATTCCTAGGAGGGCTAGGTCACCACTTTGGATGACCTAGTCCCTCTAAGCATAAAATTCAAATTCAAATTAAGATTGAATGGGAATATTGCCTCCTAAACCCTAAGGTTGACCTAGTAGGTTGCATTTCATGAAAATTAGGGTTTCTACCTCCATTTTTCCTCTCTCCAAGCTCATTTTTACTCTCTTGTTTTCATTTGCACTCTCTTTCTCTCAATCATCAAGTACTCAAGCAACCAAGCAAGTATACACGCATTAGGTTTTTCAGACTACCTCCATTGGAGCTAATCATGCAAGTTGAAGACCATCAATAAAGGTTTGGTAAGCTTTTCTATTGTGTTATCATTATATCGTATATTCCTTTACTTGCATCTCATTTTGGTTTAATCACCTACAAAGGGGTTTGACTTAGGCAAACCCCTATGTCCTAACCATAACAATTTTTGGTCTATGCATGTGTTTGTAGATCCTTTGATGTAGATTAAGTTAAATTACAAAGTGTTGCAGGAAGTACCAAAATTATCCTCAAGTCAACTCCAAGTCTCAAACCCTAGGAATGACGAAAGACAAGTTGTAGGTCATTTTAAGAGGTTCTTGTCACAGATTGTTACAGAAAAGGGGAACATCAACCAGGACCCACAAAACCAAAGCCTAATTCCTCAAAAATCCACAAGAGGACTAGGTCACCCCTATTGGCTACCTTGTCCTTGTGCCAAGCCTGAAAAAGGGTTTTTGTGTTTTTGGATACCCATTTCCCCGAAACGTGTTTCGAGGAAGTTTTCCAGTTGGAGGACTAGGTCACCCCACTTGGTGTAAGTGTCCTTCTGCAATTTTCCAACATTTTCTAGAGGCTTCTGGGAGCATTCAACTGTTACAAAATTTCTCCAGGTACACACTTTTTGTCCCTCTCTATCATTTTCCAAAAAGCATACATTTAGGGCATATAGTTTGTTAGGTTGCATTAGCTTAGTTTTACTTTATTTGCATTTGCATACATTTTGATTAGCTTCATTTTTCTTTCAGTTCTAGCCACACATCACACACATTCACATCCATCATCAAATCCCTCTCCCCCTTTTGAATGAACCCACGCCTTAAACATATCTACCTAGCAAGGAAAGAGAGCCATTTCCAAAAAAAGTGCCCTTAGGGTGAAAAAATCTAAGAGCCTAGTAAGGGAATCCTCTTTCCCTTGTAAGCCTTATGTTTTTGGCAATTCACCCAAAACCTTAGATCATACTGATTACCGAAGAGAATATGTGGACCAAAAATACCAAAGATACTAGATCAAAAACCAAATAGGCTAAACAAGGTCAGCACATTGGTATAGGGAACCAGACAAACATGGTGACATCAATGACAATATAAGACGTACTTCACACAAAAGGTTGATCTTTCCCTCACAAATTCTCTTCATTTTCATTTCAAACACAATGGATTGTTGTGATATTTTTTTTATGTGCAACACATAGCAAAAGAAGTTGTATTGAGATTTTCCTGGAAAACGATGCGTTGCTATGAAGCATCCAAGCATATGATTTCTATAAAGAGCAGGGCTATGTAGGGGGTTTATTTCCCAGGTATATTTTTCTACAAAAGAGGGCTTTCATATCTATGTATGATGTAATTAAGCATGCATTTGAAATGAGTAATGATGCATTCTTGTACAAAGCTCTCAATCACAATATAAATGCCATTGACTTTTCCATGTTAAAAAAACTAAGGACTAATGCCATGCAATTGCCTTCTTATTGTACATGAAAGGAACCCCATATTCATCCATGGTTCTAATCCTCAAATTCCATAACTGGTTTGTGGAAAGTCTTCAAACTAGGAGAAATAAGGGGAGAACTAAGTGGAAATATGTCATATGGAGTAGGTTGATATGTTTTCAACACTATGCCTATGGAAAACAATATGTAATGTTGTATGCCTCAACTCAATTTTGTTTGTATTCACTTACTTATGTAATTTCTCTTTTTATATAATATAATATATAGGCTTTGCCTTTTTCTTTAAAAAAATAGGTGTAATAAATTAATGATATCAAGTTTTCACAATCCATATTGATTATTGCTAGTTGATTTTTGGATTTGATTGTGTAAGAATTTTTGCATAAGTAAATGAAAAAATAACTCCTAAGTAAATAAATTAATGCTAGACTACAGTTACCATAACCGCTTAGGTTGGAACCAAGGAAGTATAGATATTTGATATATGTTATTCCTTATACTAATATATTTTCTATACTACCTGGTAGACCTTAGTTGGACTAGGTTTTTATTAATGTAGAGTTGTAAAAATTACATAAGATTCATATGAGCTTCTTATGAAATTGATCCATTTTACCTTTGATGTACTTATATTCCCACTCCCAAGTCCATATGAAAGTGAAAATGATATTCATGATATGTATCAAAGATAATTCGAAGGCAAAAGGAACAAAAAGAATAAAATATAATAAATGATTAAGTTAAGCATAACTTGTCATTTGTTCCACTACAGTATGAAAATAAGCCAATATTACAAAAAACTAGTGCTTCATGCCAAGAAAATTATTATGTGGATTATGAATCAAAATTTTATGGTTAACCAAGTGCAAAACCATCCTATGCAAACATTACCAAAGAAATAATAAAAATGGATTAGAAAGGAGATTCCTATGATTCCACCAATTGGTATTATTTTCACCAATAGTAAAAAAAATTATTAAAAGAAAAGACTTGGGTGATTGAAAAGGGAAGCAATATCATTAAAGAGGAAGATGCAAATGTTATATTTTTTGGTAAGGATGGTGTTTTAGAGGGAACTTATATGGGACCGAATAATGAACATAAAATTATTTTATTCATTATTTAGTCCCATACAAGCTCCTTGGAGTTGATAGGATAAGATTGACGGTTTCATGATTTCTTCTAGTTTCATTTGTTGCCACTTAGGATGAAAAATATATATCTAGAGACATGATGATGAGATATTGATATTGGTTTTGTATGTGGATTGTTTGATTTTCACTCGTAGATCCTCATTCATGCTTGAGGATATTTCACACATTGGTGGAGCACTTTGACATGAACACTCACAATTTTTTCTACAATATTGTCTTAGTCTTTAAATTCTATAGTATATTGATGGGATTTCTATACTTGTAGAAATATGGAATTTCCTGAGAGTGTGTTAATCTCTTATTTTGGATCAGCTCTCTTGGGACATCCATGATGGAAAAATGACACTTTTTTGGGAAGATTCTTGGGGTGGATTCCCAAGCATCGATAATTGTTTGTGTTAGATTATGCCAATAAATAAACTAGAAAGAGAGTAGAGTTTATCTTTTGGAAAGATACGAGAATTAAAACAAAGTCTTATCTTTGGAATATTTTTTAAAAGATAAAGATTTAAAACAAAAGATAAAACAATAAAAATAGAATAAAACAAAGCAATAAAAACAAAACTAGATTTTTCTATGTACAACGTAAGTTGAAGATATTATTTATATCTTTGTACCTTGAAGGCTAAATGATATATTCTAATTAATTATAATTTAAGAGTAGTAGTTGTGTGAAGTTTTTAATCATTTTCTCCAAGAAATATGAATACTGATACTTTGCCCCATGGATGTTTCCTTGGCATATTTTCAAGGTTTTAATACCATGTAAATATTCATTGTGTTTATTCTTTTGTCATTCCATTTTATTATCTTTAATATTTCTTTGCATCTAACTTGTGCTACAATTATTTAAGTTTTCTAGGTTTTACATCTATGTTTCCACAACAAGTGGTATCATAGCAGTTATTTTGCAATATCTATGTTAGGATTTTGTGTTTTTTTAGTAGCATCAAATGGAAAAGGTTTTGAATGCAAGGTTTGAGGTGGAAAAATTCAATAGGAAAAATAATTTTGAGCTATGGAAGCTCAATATGTGTGATTTATTAGTCCAACAAGGATTGTAAAAAGCATTGGTAGGAAATCCAAAGAAATCTATAAATATGACTGATGAAGATTAGGAGGATCTTGATACAAGAGCTCTGAGAACAATTCGGTTGTGTTTAGCAACTGGTTTTCTTTTTAATATTGTTGGAGAGGATACGATAGTAGGCTTATGGAGTAAAATGTAGAGTCTTTATATGACAAAGTCCTTAACAAATCGGATTTACTTGAAGAGGCAGCAATATAGTTTGTGAATGAAGGTATAAAAATTATTGATCATTTAAATATATTCAATACTCTTATATATATAAATTAGCTAGTATGCGGGTGTTGAAAAGAAGAAAATGGTTGTTCTCTCTTTCGCTTCTAGGGTTTGAGAAATAAAAGGAGAGAGACAATTTCCTTACTCTTTACTCAAGAACAAACCCTTGAGATTTTAGTGCAAAGGAGATTGAAATCTTGCAAAGGGACTATTCTACAGATTCAATGATAGCTAATGAGGGGTTCACCACCAATTTTAGACTTGGAAATGATAATGAAATGCAAGTTGTAAAAAAAAACCTTAATTGAATGCAAACTAATCCGAAATGACTTAAAAAGATACACAAAATGCAATAGAAAGCTATGAAACTGAAAGTGCGCACCTCATAGACTAAAGAAGGGGTGATACCACAATACTTGTTTACAATTTTTGGGCAAACTGGACTCTAAACTTATTTTTTTTAACTAAATCTTCACTTTTGGGCTCCTATAGCAGGTAAACCATGAGGAATTTGAAGATGATGCAAACTAGAGATTTGTGAAGTTTTGTCTATAGATTTTAAATATATTTTTTTCAAAATTTTTGGAATCAGATTGCACTTTTTTTTCATCTCCTTCAAAAACTAGTTTTTATCAGTAAACAACATTTTTAAGGAGTGATGCTCACCATATACAACATAAATTTTTTTGTATGAAGGATAAAATTCTATTTTTTTTGAATTTAGATTTGTAACTATGATATATAACCAATTCATTTGGTTTCATAGTGTTTTATTAAAATTTTTTTCCTTAATCAAGTTTCGAAGTCAAACCAACTACAATTTAGACATAGGTGGACTGTATACAGCATAACTTTTTCTATATGTATCAAAATTCAATTTATTTTTTAATGGATCAAGGACATCAGTACCCAACCTGAACACATTTTTCAAAAAATTATTTTGATAATCTACTATTTTTTCACATGTGCATAACAAACAACTTGATTTTCGTTGAAAAACCTACATTCACAAGAAATAAAAATTAAATATAATAATCAAATTTAATTTAATTAAAATTATACTTTTTGGAAGCTTATAATAAGGACTATGTATACTTACAAAAAATAAATTTTAAATGAACTCATTGGATCCCCCAAAAGGTAAATCAAAAATTATTTTTTATCAGCATTTTGATAGGTGTAAATAAGACTTCGTTATAGGTATGGTTTAAAAATAGAGGGGTTCTATCCAAGGGGGCTTGGTCTAAGGTGGTTTGATCAAACCCTCTTCAATTAGAATCCTTTAATTGGAACTTTTGAAGGCTTAAATCATTATATTTTCTAAAACAATTGTGATTTCAGCAAAAATCAAGATCTCCCAGAAAGTGTAAACCACTATTGTGGTAGCAGCTAAAGGTAGAATGGAGGCTTGGATTGCTAAAAAATCCACTGCTGATGTTCATTGGGAATAATTCACCAAGCTGGGTGAATCAATCCTACTTCCAAGAAAATGTGCAGATACAGGTTTCAGCTAAAAGGGTATCTAAATCTGTAAAAATCTCTGTCAAGCCTATATAGTGGGAATCATTCACCAATAGTGGTGAATCAGTGCACTTCTTCCTTTCTTGAAGTTTTGAACTAGAATTTGTGCCTCTTAGTCTACTCTGCTCTTTTTGACTGATTTTTGGATTTGAAACTACAAAATGCCACCTATAGATCTTCTCAAAGCTTCTCCAAGGCTTGATGACAACTTTGAAAATTTAGAGATTAATTTACAACCTAGCCCTACAAATCACACACAAGAAGAGGGGAAAATGTTATGGGGTTAGGGAATAGGGGTTTTCCTTGGTCAAACCCCTTGTTGATAATTAAACCTTGAAATGAAAGAAAATATGAAGGGAGAATGATGAATGAACAAATAAAAATGTTGTAACTCACCAAACCCTAGTAATAAGGTTCTGCAAATGTGCTTGAAATGGATGCAATGGATGTGGTATTTGACTCTTGCTTGATGTTGATATATCTTGAATGTAATGCTTTCTTGAATCATAGATTCTACCTCACAATTGTTAGCACAATAAAAAACATGAAGAATGCAATCTTTGACATGATGATTAGCACTTGAATGGTGCTCTAAAATGCTTAATAATCTACCCTTGAAATACCTTGAATGCTCTTGTGAATGCTCAATGACTTGTGAACTTGCTAGGTGATCTCTTGAATGCTAGGTGTGAATATGAGTGAAAGAACCTTTTATTTATACTCAATTATGCAAGAATTCCCAAAATTACAACACTACAAGCTAACATCAGATCTAGGAGAATAAAATCCATTCGAAAATTTGAATTAAATTTTAATTTTGGTTACATAGGACTCATTCACCCAAGGTGGCGAATGTCCCATTACACATAATGTATGGGACAAAAAATAAAAAGTGTCTAGAAATGTGGGAAACCTGCATCGGGTCCAAAAATACTTAGGTGGGATTCATTCTCCCAAGGTGATGAATGAGTCCCAAACACTAAATTTAGGCCACACAAGCCAGGAAAACCTGAAATATGATTGGTTACTGATTGATGTCTAGATTATCCTCGAAAAGATGCAATAAATGAGGCTTGTGGATACAAAATAGGCCCAATTAAAGCATAAGAAAGCCCAATTATTGATGGAGATCCTAGAGGAATGTGAAAGTGTGTTACAAAACTCCAAATAAGGTAAGATTTATGTTAATTATGATTAAAATTATGCTTATTATATGCTTAGTTAATTGATAAAATGCTGGAAAACTGTGAAAGTGTGTTACAACACTTCACAACACTTTTGTAAGGCATCATTGAAATACATTAGTTCACAAGGGCCCAATACCTAATGTGAATGTGTTATCCACATTAAAACACTAAATCAAGGCAACATTAAGCCAAAATCCACAAGGAGGACCCAAATGAGTGTGAAAATGTCAAAGGACCCATTTTTCAACACTACATTTAGCCCCCACTTTAATGGGAGGATGAACCTACTTCAAGCTCACACTAAAGTATAAAAAAATGCACCAAGATGGGTTCCAATATACTGATGCTAGCAAGATGAGATGACAACGATCAAGAGGGGTGATCAAGCCCCCAGGATCAAGATCCCATGAAAAACCAACATAAACATGAGGGAACACACATGAAAATGATATAAAGAAGAATGGAAAGGAACAAGCATACATTGCCAAAGACGGAAGAGAAAAAGGTGAAATAAAAATAGTCAAAATAAGCTTTGACTATTTTTCCATCATGATGTGGATCAGATCTAGGTTTTTTGTCCGAAAAAAAAATACTCACTTTGAGGCGACGAAACTCCTAACTGTCCACTAGGTGAGAAGTCCTTAAAGGTGAGACACATATGCTTATGGTTGGTATTGAATCACACACACAAGTGGATATGGGGAAATTCATGCCTTAGATTGGGCTTCTTTCTCAAACCATACCAAAGCTATACCTCCTGATAAATTTGATAAGGCTCCATGCAAAAATGATTTTTGAGCTTCATGAGACAAGCAAAACTTTGTTATGCTTGAAACTCATAGACATTGTAAATTCCAAATAGTGTAAGGTTTGTTCAAAGTGATTTTTCTTAATTCATGCAAGGTCTCTTCTTAGGAAAAATCATGCTTAATGTTTCCAAGAGAGAATAAGTCAAAAAAGTACCATGCTCTTGGAGGAAATCAAACTGAATGACTCCACCAACAAAAGGATGTGTCACAAGAAGAAAGAAAATCACATAATAAAACATGAGTGTCAATGTATGCCCCCAATTTAAAGTGGTTGCTAACACCATTGCTATGAGAAAGTGCTTTAAATTTTAAAGTAGAAGGAGACATAAGATCTTACTCAGAAAGCCCTATGCCAAGTCATATTTCCAATAAGCTACCTCATGAATAGGTATGTCAAATGTGATTCAACTTAAGGCATGTCGTCCATATTCCAAGCTTTCTCTTATATGTACATGAAAGGAAGTCGACTAGCCAAAAGAGATAATGACAAGTGACATACGAGGACAAGGCTATCTAATCCCTTTACCCCACTTAGTGCAGGACAAGGATGAGTTGAATAGGATGAAAGTAGGTGTTGGCTAAAGGAGTTAGGTGATTCAACACAAGGAAGAGCACCACACTCCTTGAGATGTTGAATTTTTTTTGTCAAATCCGTACATTCATTAGTATAATGACCATGAATTCTATGATATGCGCAAAATGTATGATTGTAGTAAAATTTCTTTCATGATTTTGGAGGGAGAGATATCAAGCAATCCTAGAGGAGTCTTGGTAATATACTCTTTTGATCAATAGTAGTAGATGTTACTTAATTTTGTGACAAATATATCACTTTCTTAGTATTAGTTGTCATACCTACACAAGACTCTTTAGATTGTGAGATTTTGTTCTCTCCTTGAAAGGAGGATGTAAAATCTAACGAATTCAAATCATTAGTGTTTTGTGAGATGAAATTGATATTAATTGAAGATTTATTTGTTTCTTGAAAATGATAACAATCAAGACCACTAGTGTCTATCAACTCAGGATGCACTACTATTAAGGTCGGCTTAGAGGAATCTTTTGTTAGAGTGTTGATATCAAGTGAAGGCTTATTTATTTCTATCGAAGAAAATAACCAAGACCTCGAGTCATTTCTTGCATGTTAGGCTCTATAAGGTTTCAGATACCTTGTTCTCTAGCACCACATCCTCTTCCACTATACCCAAGTTGTTTCATAAGCTCGTAAACTATTCCATAAAGCTTTTTCATTGCTTTTGGATCTGGTGGTTGTTCATTATTGAGTTCATCAAATTTTATTGTGTAATATGCCATCTTTTATTCTAAAGTGGTTGAGGTGGATGCTTTCAAAGGGTCTTCTGAATTTTGTGTTGACATTATTGCTTTTTCTTTTCCAGTGTTTGAATATTTGTTTATGATCTTGTATTCTCACATGAATGTTGGTATGAAGTATAAGGAACCCCAGTTATCTTCTAATAGCTTTTGGACTTCTTCAATGTGTTTTTATTTATCTTTTTGTTGTGTGGGTTCCACTTGTGTGGTTGGTGTTAGTGTTGCCAAAGAATTTTCCTTACCTTTCTCAATGTTTGAACAACTATTTGGGTTAGGGTTTGCTTCGAGTGTGTACACTTTTTTGTTGTAGATGTACTTCATTTTTTTATGAAGAGTAGAAGGAACCCCATTCATTGCATGAATCCATGGCCTGCCTAAAAGAAGATTATATGAAATATCATGAGGCATAACATGGATTGGTGTCTCTAATGTGGCCTTTCTAGCTATAATAGGTAAAGTGATCACACCAAGTGATTTTTTTGCTACATTTTCAAATCTCGTAATAGATAAAGAATTAGGTTGAATGTTTGATTTATTGATGCCAAGCCTATCCAAAAGTGTCACACTACACACATTAAGGGAAAAAATATTTTCCACAAGGGTTCTCTTTATCCCTTTTCTTTTTTATTGAGATACTATTATGAAAGTTTCTTTTTTTTTGCACTTCCAAAGGGGGGAGTTCACTTTGGTGGAAAACAATGTCGGCATCTATTCCTCGAGTCATGGCTACAATGTCATTTTTTTTCACATTATAAGGGATAGGAACTTGTTGCATGGCTATTTAAATCATGTTATGGTAGTGAGGGGATGCTTGAATAAGGTCCCATAAGGATATCTTAGCAGGAGTACTCTTTAGTTTTTCGATAAGATCATACTCGTTTCCACGAGGAGGACCTGATAAAATAGGGTTAGGTAGGATAGGATTAGGCAAGGGTAAGGGTATTGGGGTTGGTTTATGTGGTTGTGGATTCTTTCTTTTTTTGTATGTATGAGCAATGATATTATGACTCAGCTTCTGTGACACATTATTCTTGGGTGGGTAAAGGATAAGTTCAGGTTTGTTTTGAGTTTGTGGTTTGTGTGAAGGTGGTTAAAGAATGAGTTGAGGTTGAATATTATTAAAATATCTTAGTGATTGAGAGTCTAATAGTACTTCATCATCTTCATCTAAGGGCATAATATCATTATTGTCAATATTTTCCTTTTCTTGCACCATGATATTTTCCCTAGGAGGAGAGTTTTTAGGAGAACGACAAACCAAATGTTCTTGACATTCAAGGATTGGTTCTTCCAAAATGACTTCATCGCATGTAAGGGAGTTATTAATGGTTTGATTTTATTATTTAGGAGAAGGCTCTATTTGATTTTCCTTTTTCTCTAAGGTCTCAGTCTCTTGTGCCATTTTATCTACCCTAGTAGGAGAGCTTGTAAGATGTTCATCACATTCCATGGCTAAATTTTGTAAAGTAGCTTCATCAAAAGTAGGGGAGGCATCAAGAGAAAGATTACTATAGTTTTAATGATTATGAATGGTTGAATTCTTTTTTTCAAATAGGTCTTTCCAAATGTTAGGGACATTAGGAAGGAGAGAGATAAGGTTATCACTTTCAATCCACATGTCTTCCTGACAAATGTGATTTTTAGGATATTCTACTAGAGCACTCTTACCATTATGGGAGGTGTTGAGAGATGAATTTGTAATAAGTAAAGTGGTGGAAATTATCTCATCTTCTTGTGTCATACTATCTTCCCAAGGGAGAGGAGGAGAGGGAAAATCAAGACTCTCAATGCTTGTGTCTTCTTTCACTAAGATAGTTTCATCACTAATAAGAGAGGTATTGGGAGAAGAACAAGTATAATTGTTATGATTTTATATGCTTACATCCTCTTGTGTTATTACATTCTTACAAATCCGATAGATACTAGGAGGGTGTCCAATATTCCTATCAAAGATTTTTCTTTTCTTTCCTAGGTTATGCCCATGAGTAGGGAAAAGAGAATCCTACAAGCTAGTAAATACTTGAAAATAAAACATGTTATCATCGAGAAGTAAATAAATTGCAATGCAATAACCTAAAGTGAGATTTAAATGAAATTTTTAGATTTCAAACAAGGTAATTTATTGATTACACCATGTCACAATCTAAAAATTAAATGTTGTAAAGGAAAATTTGGAATTGATCAATTCATAAAATGAGCTAATTTAAGGTAGATCTAGTGAAATGCATGTAACATAAAGTCAACCAATTGAAATAGATTGTCAATGGAAACAAATAGAAGTGTAGAAACAAGGTTTTTAGTGCTGTCAAAGGAAGTTTTAGGGGTGCAAAGGGTCTGATTCGCCCAGGGTGGTGAATGAGTCCCAATGCGGATTTGTTTCAAAAAAATTAGGAGTTTTCAATTGGTTTTTGTGCTTTTAATGTTTTATGACCTGGAGAATAAATCTAAATGGAGTTTTTATGTGATTTTTAATGATTTGAGATGCGAAAATGCAACCTATATGCACTTTCAATAATGCAAAAATTTCAAACCCTAGATGCCAATTAACCAATGCAAAATCTAATGCAATGTTAATGAAAGCTAAATATAGGATGTAAATGCACTCCAAATCATAATTATGATGCTCTATATGCAGGTTCACCAAAATGAAAAGAAGAAAATGGGACCTCACTTTTGCTTCTAGGGTTTTGGACCTAAAAGGAGAGAGATAATTTTCTTGCTCTTAACTCAAGAACAAACCCTTGAGATTTCAATGCAAAGGAGATTGAAATCTTGCAAAGGAATTTTTCTAGGGATTGAATGATAGCTAATGACGGGTTCACCACCAAGTCTAGACTTGGCAAAGACAATGAAATGCAAGTTGTAAAAAAAAACCCTAATTGAATGCAAACCAATCCTAAATGACTTAAAAAGATATACAAAATACAATAGAAAGCTATGAAACTAAAAGTGTGCACTTGGGAGACTGAAGAAGGTGGAATGGAGGTCTAGATCACTAAAAAAAAATTGTTGATAATGACTAGGACTCATTTTCTAAGCTGGTACAAATATCTGCTAGGCCTCTATAGTGGGAATCATTCACCAATAGTCGTTAATCAGTCCACTTCTACTTATTTGGAAATTTTAAATTGGATTTTGTGCCCCTTGGTCTACTCTACTCTTTTTGATTGGTTTCTAGATCCAAAACTAAAAAATGCCACATGTAGATCTTCTCCAAGCTTCTCCGAGGCTTGATGACAAATTTGATAACTTTTCTCCAACTTTTCTTCTTGAAAAATATATAACCTAGCCCTGCAAATCGCACACAAAAAGAGGTAAAAATGTTGTCGGGTTAGGGAATAGGGGTTTCCCTTGGTCAAATCCCTTTTTGGTAATTAAACCTTGAAATGAAAGAAAATATGAAGGGATAATGATGAATGAAAAAATAACAATGTTGTAACTCACCAAACCCTAGCACTAAGGTTCTATAAAAATGCTTGGAATGGCTACAATAGATGTGGTCTTCGACTCTTGGTTGATGTTGATAGATCTTGAATGTAATTCTTGCTTGAATCATGGACTCTACATCATAATTGTTAGCAAAATTAAAAACATGAAAAATGCAATCTTTGACATGATGATTGACACTTGAATGTTGCTCTAAAATTATTGATAATCTTCCCTTGAAATTCCTTGAATGCTCTTGTGAATTCTCAATGACTTGTGAACTTTTTAGGTGATCTCTTGAATGCTAGGTGCAAATATGAGTGAAAGAACCTTGCATTTATACTCAATTATGCAAGAATTCCTAAAATTACAACACTACAAGCTGACATTAGATCTAGCAGAATAAAATCCCTTCGGAAATTTGAATTAAATTTGATTTTGGTCACATGAGAATCATTCACCCAAGGCGGTGAATGAATCCCATTACACATAATGTATGGGACCAAAAATGAAAAGTATTTAGAAATGTGTGAAACCTGCATCGGGGCCAAAAAGACCTAGGTGGGACTTATTTGCCCAAGGTGGTGAATGAGTCCCAATCAATAAATCTAGGACACACAAGCCAGGAACACCTAAATTATGATTGGTTGTTGATTGGTGTCAGGATTATCCTTGAAAATATGTAATAAATGAGGCTTGTGGAAGCAAAATAGGGCCAATTAAAGCATAATAAATTCCAATTATTAATAACAAGCCTAGATGAATGTGAAAGTGTGTTAAAAAACTTTACAACACTCCAAATAAGGAAATATTAATGTTAATTATCATTAAAATTATGCTTAGTTAATTGATAAAACCCTAGAAAAATGTGAAAGTGTGTTACAACACTTCACAACACTTTTTCAAGGCACCATTGAAATACATTAGTTCACAAGGTCCCAAGACCTAATGTGAATGTGTTATCCAAATTAAAACACTAAATCGAGGCAACATTAAGCCAAAATCCACAAGGAGGACCCAAACGAGTGTGAAAATGTTAAAGGACCCATTTTTCGACACTACTCACATGTGTCCACATAAGAATTGGTTTTCTTCTTACCAAGCTATTGATGGTGGTGTTGTTCTTATGGGAAATAATGTTTCTTGTAAGATTGTCGGGATTGAGAGAATTAAGATTAAAATGTTTGATGGTATTGTGAGGAATTTAACAAAAGTAAGACATGTGCTTGAATTAAAAAAGAATTTAATTTCTTTGGGAGTTTTGGATTTTGGAGGTTATAAATTTACAAGTCAATGTGGATTAATGAAAGTGTCCAAGGGAGTTTTGGTGGTCATGAAGGCTATAAATATTAGAAAATTTTACAATCTTAAAGGGAGTGTGATAATAAATGAAGTGGTAGTGGTATTTGAGGAAGAAAATGAATCTACTCATTTATGGCATCAATGACTCGGTCATATGAGCAAGAAAGGATTGAAGGCACTTTTATACTGCAAGTTACTTCCAAATTTAAAATATTTGAATTTTAATTTTCACAAGCATTGTGTTTATCGGAAGCAATCTAGAAATTTTTTTAAAGAAGGGAGTCATAGAAGTAAGGGTATTCTAGATTACATTCATTCAAGTGTTTTCAGGTGTTTTAAATTGGACCCCAAATCCAAGAAATGTATCTCTGTTGGTAATGGTGATGGAATTAAGGGATACAAATTGTGGGATCCTACTACCCAAAAAGTCATCATTAACATAGAGGTATTTGATGCATCTTCTCTCATAAAATCAAACATAGTATAAGTTGAAAATCTATAGGAAGTAGATGTTAATAAACCATTTCTACATGGATATTTGGATGAGGAGATATATGTGGAACAAACAAAAGGGTTTGTTCAGGATTGTAATAGGAAATTTAATTGCAAACTCAAGAAGTCATTGTATGGGTTGAAGTAGTCTCCCAGGCAATAGTACAAGTAGTTTTATTCTTTCATGGTGAGCTAGAATTTTACAAGGAGTGAGTATGACCATTGTGTTTACTTAAAAAGTTAGAAAAATGGTTTATTCATTATCTTGGTGTTATATGTTGACGATATTGTTGTGGAAAGAAAAAATATAGTTCAGATAAATGGGTTAAAGGATCATATGGCTAGGTATTTTGATATGAATGATCTAGGAGCAAAAAGACAATTTTTTGGCATGGAAATACATAGAGATAGGGAACACAGTAAGCTTTGGTGATCAAAACATAAGTATGTGGAGAATATCCTTATAAGATTCGGTATGAAGAATGTGAAACTAGTAAATATCCCTTTAGCTTCTCATTTTAAGCTTTCTTCAAGTTTAGGTTCTAGAATTAAAGAAGAAAAGGATTATGTGTCTCATGTACTGTATGCTAATGCAATAGGAAGTTTAATGTATGGGATGGTATGTACAAGATAAAATCATTCACATGCAATTGTTGTTGTTAGTAAATACATGGAAAATATAGCTAAAGAGCATTTGGAAATAATTAAATGTGTGCTTTGGTATCTTAGAGGCACAAGTGATTATTGTATCACCTTTGATGGTAGTAGTGGTTCAGTTTGTGATTATGTTGATTCAAATTTTTTGGGTGATTTGGAAAAAAGAATATCTATATCAAGTTATGCATTTAATCTTGTAGGAGGACCTATTTTTTGGATGTCAAAGCTTCAATAAACAGTTGATTTATCCACTACAAAGGTAGAGTATATGGTTGTTTCGCATGCTTACAAAGAGGCAATTTGGTTGAAGGGGCCTTTTTGGTGAGTTTGGAAAAGTGCAAGACAACATGATTGTATTTTGTGATAGCCAAAGTGTTATATATCTAACTAAAAATATATCTTATCATAGTAGGTCTAAGAATATTGCGATTAAAGATAATTTTGTAAGAAAATTTATTGATGGAGGTGGAGTAGCTCTTGAGGAAGTTCATACACTAGAAAATTGTGTAGACATGTTTACAAAACCAATATAGTTAGAGAAGTTGAGCTTGAGTTTGAATTCTCTTGGCTTGTAGAAAGGTTGATCAATGGGCATGGGAAAGTAATAGATAAATTTTTGTCAAGGTGGAGATTGTTAGATTATGACAACAAAAAAATTAGAAAGAAAGTAAAGTTTATCTTTTGGAAAGATACAGGAATTAAAACAAAGTATTATCTTTGGAATCTTTTGGAAAAGATAAAGATTTGAAGCGAAAGATAAAATAATAAAAATAGAATATAAAACAAAGCAATAGAAGAAAATCTGGATTTTACTGTGTGCAACATAGGTTGAAGATATTATTTATATCTTGCTTCCTTGAAGGCTAAATGATATATTGCAATGAATTGTAACTGAAGAGAAACAATTGTGTGAAGGTTGTAATAATTTTCCCTAATAAATAAGAATACTGATACTTTTCCTCTAGAACCTCTTAAAATGGGGGGATTATTAATTGCTATCGTATGGTTTAAAACATAGAGCACACCCACTTTCAAGATGATTCCACTCAAGGATAACCCTAGAGATCTCAATGCAAAAGAGAAAGAGATGTTGCACTAGGGATGTCCTAGGGGCTGAATGTAAACTACTAAGGGGTTCACCACCAAGTTTAGACTTAGAAAAAATAATGAAATGAAAAATGCAACATTAAACCCTAATTGAATGCAAAGTAACACTAAATGACCTAAAAAAGTGAATAAAATAAAATAGAAAGCTATAGAAAGGAAGATGTGCACCTAGAAATCTAGAAATGGATAAGTGGAGCTCTGGAACACTGGAAATTTTTCTTTTATTGATGACTGGGACTCATTTTCCAAGATGGGTGAATCAATCCAAAAACTAGGTTTTTGTGTGGGAACAAGAATCTACCAAATTGATATCCAGATTTGCGAAAAATCTGAAATTGGACTAGAACTGGGACTCATTCACCATAAGTGGTGGGTATTTGCAGGATCATGATGGGCCAAAAAGTGGCGATATGTAAGTGATATGATGGACCATGTGGCTGACGACTTTTTTTTAACCCAAAATTGATGAAACGAAAAGGGTTTTTATAGGAGATTATCAACTTTCCACCAAAATAAATTATGCTTTAATTTGAATTTAATAAATAATTATTATTCATTTTCTATTTGAATTACAGCTAAAGTCCTGATTGATAGGATGATTGAAAAATATTTATAGCTTTCAAATGGTATCACATTTTTTTAATCCAAAACATGCGTCACATTATATGCTTCACATACTCTAGGATTAAAAAAATAAATTGAATTTCATGATGTTTTGACCTAGTTAAAGTGGTTAGACATACAAGTTTTTATATTTTTTAAAAGTTGTAATAAAAAATTCATAATTAATTATTTACTTGGAAAAAAATTACAAAAAAATATGCATCACAATGAGACATGAGTCCTCTACTTATATCTAAAATATTATCATTTTATTGTGGTTAGGGTGGTTAGATAGACACTTACTTCTTATTTTTTCCCTAAAATTTAAGTACTACTGCATTGAAATTTCAAATTTTCACCAAATAGATTTTTTTTCTAAAAGATACCTAGTAGTTTAGAAACTACATTCAATTTGCTACAAATTCTATTCTTACATATTTCTGAAATAATATAGATAACTTATTAAAAAATTTATGTCAAGATGCCTAATTTTTATTTTTTTGAATTTTATCGCCACTTAAGGGCTTGTTTTTTCCATGATGATCCTGCACATACCCTGTTGAATCAGTCCAGTTAGGATTTTCTGAAGCTTCAAAGGTTGATCTTGCTCTTCTCTTTCAACTCTATCCTTCCTGATTGGTTTTTGGATCCAAATATCTCATTTGCTACTTGGAGGTCTTCTCCAATGTTCTTCAAGGCTTGATAACAACTTTGACAACTTTGAATGACTAGACAACTTTTCTCCAATCTTTCTCCTTAAGAAATTTGCAACCTAGACATGCAAATCACACTCAAAGGAGAGGGAAAAATGTTGTTGGGTTAGTGAATAGGGTTTTTCCTTGGTCAAACCCTTTGTTGGTAATTACAACTTGAAATAGAATGAAATATGAAAAGAGAATGATGAATGAACAAATAACAATGTTGCAACTCACCAAGCCCTTGTAATAAAATGTTGTAAATATGCTTGATATGGGTACAAAGGATGTAGATCTTGACTCTTTCTTGAATGATGTTGATATTGAATGAAACACTTGCTTGAGTCATAAACCCTACATCATAATTGTTAGCTAAAAAACAAACATGATGCATGAAGTCCTTGACATGTTGATTAATGCTTGAATGATACTCTAAAATGCTTGATAATCTACACTTGAATGCTCTTGAATTCTCTTTTAGATGCTTCAATTCTTTTTTGAACTCAAAATTTCTATAAGGATCAACACTTGAATACTTAGAGTGAAAATGAGTAAAATAACCTTGTATTTATACACAATAATGTAAGAATTCCTGAAATTACAACACTACAAGCCGACATCAGATCTAGGAGGATAAAATCCTGCCAAAAAATTGAATTAATTTTGATTGTAGGACACAGGACTCATTCACCCAAGGTGGTGAATGAGTCCAACTAGGCTTAATTTTTGGGACCAATTTTAAAAATGCTTAGAAATGTGTGAAACCAGGTTTGAGGCCAAAATATCTAGGTGGGAATCATTCGCCCAAGGTGGCGAATGAGTCCCAGATCACTAAATTTGGGCCACTAAATCCTAAAACACTTGAATTATGATTGGCTAATGATTTGTGTTGAGATTATCCTCAAAAAGATGCATTAAATGAGGCTTATGGATGCAAAATAAGGCCAATTAAAGCATAAGAAAGCCCAATTATTAATGAAAATCCTAGAGAAGTTTGAAAGTGTGTTACAATACTTCACAACACCCCAAATAAGGCAAGATTAAGATTTATTTTAATTAAAAAGAGGTTTATTAGGTTCAACTAATTAATAAAACTGAAATGTGTGAAAGTGTGTTACAACACTTCACAAAAATTTAGGAAGGCACCATTTAAATTCATTATTTCACAAGGGACCAAGACCTAATGTGAATGTTTCAATCACATTACAACACTAAATGAAGGCAAAATTAATTCTAATTCAAAAGGAAGGCCCAAACAAGAAAGGAAAAGTAGAAAGGATACTTTTTCTATTGCTCCATTCAGCCCCAAGTTTAGTGAGAGGATGAACTTTCTTCAAACTCACATTAAAGTAAAAAAACACACATCAAGAGGGGTCCAAGTGTGCTAATTCTTGTAAGAGAGGATGACAATGATTGAGAGAGGTGATCAAGCCCCCAAAATCAATATCCCATGGAAAACCAACATAGACACAAAAGAACACACATGAGAATGATATAAGAGCAACAACAAAGGAAAAGCATGCAATGTCAAAGATGAAAAAGAGAAAAGGTAAAATATTAAAGAGTTAGATCAATCTTTGACCATTTTTCCATCATGATGTGGATCAGATCTAGGATATTTATTCAAAAAATGCATACTCACTCTAGGGCAACAAAACTCCTAGCTTTCCACTAGGTGAGAAGTCCTAAAAGGTGAGAAACATACACTCTTGGTTGGTATGCACTCACACACAAACATAAGTGGCTAAGGGAAAGTCATGCCTTGGTCGGGCTTCCTACTCAAACCATACCAAATTTATACCATGTGACAACTTTAATAAGGCACCACACAAAAATGACTTTCGAGCTTCATGATACAAGAAAAAATTTGTATGCTTGGAGCTCATGAACAAAAAAGATAGCTCTGCAGGCATGAAAGTTGTGTTGTGCAAGGTGGCCATATAACTACAAATTTAAAATCCAAGGAAAATTCAAAGGAGTCTTGTTTAGTTCATGCAATGTGTTAACTTAGGGAACATTGTGCATAATCTCTCCAAGAGAGGACCAATCAAAGAATAGAAGATTCACAACTTAGGGGATGCAGTGTGTCACATCAAGCCACTAAGAGTAATATAATATGATAAGAGAGATCATTCTCTTAAAAGATATCACACCCAATGTCATCCACAAAGCAACAAATGCATCATATGAAATAAAAATACTACACCATGAACCATTTAAAATAAAAATGCAAAAGAATAATGCCAATGTATGCCCCCACTTTAAAGAAATTGCTAAACACCATGTTGTGAGCAATTAATTTAAAGTAGAAAATGATAAATTCCAACAAAGAAGACATGTGAGTCGACTTGGAAAGCCCTATGCCAATTCATATGTTTCCAAGTAATGCTACATCATGTAAGAGAAAAATAAAAGAGAGGGGTTGGCCCCCAAAAATAAAACACCAAACACATAATGGATCTATGGATTTAGGGTCTATCTGTTCTTGTTGCAATGTTTTTTAGAGAGCTCAAAACTATCATCATTCCCCAAATACACATAGAAAAAGAAGAATGACATGAAGAGAGCAAAAAAAAAGAATTTTTTTCTGGGTCAACATGGAAGAGACATGAATGTATCAATGCCTTGCATCATCCCTAAAAGGAAAAGAAAAGACAAATGAAAAAGATAAAGGAAAATATTTTGGGTCAACATAGAAGAGGCATGAATGTCTCAATGCATTGCATCATCCCCAAAAGGAAAACACAAGACAAATAAAAAATATAAAGAGCAAAAAGTAAAATATTGACAACATAGAGAAGAATGAAGGTACAAATAGAGGAACACCACAAAGATAGAGATATATCAAATAAAACGTTATGGGTGATCAAATCATACACCTGCAATCACACAAAGGAAAATCAAAATGAATTAATGCAAAAGACTAGTAAGGCACATGTGAGTCAACCTATTAGTAGGTCATCCACATCCTAGTCATGTCCCTTGTATACTGAAGGAAAAAAACTAGCCAAAGGGACAATAAAAAGTGTTAAACTAGGATCATTACCAATTTCAAAAATCTTTGTAGGAGATATGTCATCTAGGATCATGTAAGAGGAAAACAATGTATTCAATTCATTATGCACCTCTTCATCAATTTTAGCAACCTCGTCATCATCATCCAAGTTAATCACAATAGGAGGTCGAATGATAATGTATAAAAAAAGCTTTAACTTTTGTTGTGGTTGTTGTATTGGATTCTTTTTTTTAGTGAACAGGGAGGCTCATCATGTATTTCTTCAATCAATTTTGGGTTTTAATTTTCTCTGTTTAATTCTTCATGTAACTTGCGAGCAAGGGCACAAGGTCTATGCCTACACTCTCTAGCACCCTTTTTATTTTAGTTTTGTTTTCAAGTTACATTTATGTAGGAGAGGGTGGATCAACCATAGGTTTGATTTCTCCCCTTAGGGAAGGAACAAAAGGAACAATGGGAGGTTGTTCGACCACTTTCTCTTTTACTTAGTAAACCTGTTTTATTCTAGGAGTTGTGACGAGGTTTTTCTCATTATCTCTTGGTTGTTTATAGGAAATAGGTGAAGGTTCTATAACAACTGTTAAACTAGGATCATTACCAATTTCAACACTCTTTGTAGGAGATATGTCATCTAGGTCCATGGAAGAGGAAAACAATGTATACAATTAATTATGCACCTCTTCGTCAATTTTAGCAACCTCATCATCATCATCCAAGTTAATCACAATAGGAGGTTGAATGATAATGTATAAAGAAAGATTTAGCTTTTGTTGTGGTTGTTGTATCGGATTGTTTTTTTTCAGTGAATGGGGAGGCTCACCATGCATTGCTTCAATCAATTTTGGGTTTTTATTTTCTCTGTTTAATTATTCATGTAACTTGCGAGCAAGGGCACATGGTCTACGCCTACCCTCTCTAGCACATTTCTTATTTTAGTTTTGTTTTCAAGTTGCGTTTATGTAGGAGAAGGTGGATCAACCACAGGTTTGATTTCTCCCCTAAGGGAAGGAACAAAAGGAACCATGGGAGGTTGTTCAACCACTTTCTCTTTTACTTTGTAAACCTATTTTATTCTAGGAGGTGTGACGGGGTTGTTTTCATTGTCTCTTTATTGTTTATAGGAAATAGGTGAAGGTTCTATCTTAGGTTGGTCTTGGTTGTTTGGATCTTATTTAGGCTCAATCATGGTTTCATGTATGATGGTAGGCTCAGTGGTGGGTGGGGACATGTTTTAGAGAGATAGCTCTATTATCTTCTTTGCCTTGAAATTTTGATAAGAAAAGAAAATAAGTCTTCTCATGGTTTTATAGGTTTTATAGGCTTAGTCCAAAAGAAATCTAAGAAAAAAATTCCTATGGAGGAAAAAGGTTTAAATCCACTATGGCAGAAAGTTAATATTTCATTGTCAAAGGGAAAATTTAAGAATTTATGTACAACCAAAGGGACAACTTTCATGGAGCGAAGCCATGGATAACCTAGCTTCACATGAAATTGGTCTGACTGTGAGATGATGAAGAATGAGACATCTAATGTTTTTGGTCCTATTTATAATGGTAAGGTGATTGATCCCATTGTAGGGCAAGAAAAACCATTATGTGTCTTAATCCATGCTTTCGGTTTATCGTATATGTCATGATAGAACTCATGCAAACATAAGAATTCATTGGTGATCACTGATTTGGAGAAAAAATAAGAGGTGGTGTGAGGTCACTCCCTTTTCCCACAAATCATTCAAAGATTTCCTAGGAGTCCTAAATGGATTGACTATCAACCTTACAAGGTGAGTCAATTCTCTGGACCTAAGAAGGGGGGTGCTTTAAGGCTTTTAGAGGGTTCGCAACCAAGCAAATGTTTGGAAATACAAATAAGCATTCAAACTACAAAATTTAGTTATGTAAGCTAAATGAGAGATGAAAATAATGAAATTTTACAACAACAAGATAGGATTTTTGTGTTGGAAAAATAAGAACAGACAATTGAGAGGGGGGGTGAATCCGTTGTCACAAAATTTAAAACTTATTCAACCTTATTAACCTTTAATCTTAGATTTGATATTTAACAGTGAAAGCATGAATCATAAACACATCAGAAACACAGGAACACCAAGATTTTATACATGGAAACCCTATTAGGGAAAAAACCATGGTGGATGTTAGTCCACAACATTATACCTTGTTAGAAGTATAATGAAAAATGAATAAGGAATGCACATACATTTAGGAACACTACCTAGAGCTTACTACTCAATGGGAAGGCTCACTGCCTTATGGAAACATTAAGATTAGAACCATCTAAAGAATATGAACTGATAAAATAGCTTCTGCAAAAGCCTGATTACAGTTCGAGTTAGGCACAAAATTACTTCTTCACACTCTGCTCTGCAATTGAATGATTTGATCTTTATTCACACATTTCACATACACACTTACCGTGCACTCTTCTTCAAAATAAAGAAAACAATTGCTCTTATATATCTGCTTCATGGAATTACATCAACTTTGTCAGCCAAAAATAAAAGAGTAAATTACAAATTGTTGGCCCAAGTCATGAAAAAATCTCAATGTCCACCAACTGAAGTCGGTCACAACATAATTAATTCCTAAATCAACATCCTTGAACATGCCAAGCATTCAAAAATTAATCCACAAGGATCCACAACATGCTACAACCATCATGTCGGCCAAGAACATGAAAAATCGAACACACAATAGAAAAATATTTGATCATGATCACACCAATCAATGTAGATGTGCAAAAAGGATAGAGCAAAATCTAGAAAAATCCACAAACATCTCAGGATTATACAAAATAACTAGAATTACTATAATTTCATTCTCTTCTTCTAGAAACATCAACTACAGTAATTGAATACTCGTAGGAACACAAAACCTCACAACTTGCACAAATCTTGATGCACCTCTGAAACTTTTAGAGTAGACAATAGATAGGCTAAGCAACAAACCCTTTAAAGCGCAACTTTTGAATACAAACATACTGAGTTTTACACCACACTGAACTTCACAACTTCACAGACAACTTGCAACATATTTATTGTAATTTTCTCAATATCCTTGACATATACAACCTTGAAATCATCAAATGATAATAGTATTGACATCAATGACAACCAAATATCATAAAAACAACCACAACATCCAACAATATCCCCCTTTGGCATTGATGGCAACACATGATGTGAAAAATACCATCAAGACAACTAACTCTTCACATAGTACTATTCTACTCCTTTGTTATGGTCTTCCCCCCCTTAGATTTTGCAAGGTTTTTCACATTACACTTCTCCCCCTTTGACATCAATGGAAAAGGTAAACAAGATCTAAACAAGATATCTGAATCATCTGACTACTCCCCTTGAGTAGCAACCACCACAACAACAATCTGGAATAAGATATAACTATGAATTCATAGACTAATGCAAAGACTTGCATCTTTAGTTTTGATTAGGAAATCACCCCTAACTTGCCTCTGAGATATTAAAAAGTATCCTTAGGAAATGGCTTAGTAAAGATGCCTGCAATTTGTTCCTTAGTAGGTACATACTCCAATTTGACTTCTTTGTCACTCACTTTGTCTCTCAAGAAGTGATATTTGATAGATATATGCTTTGTCTTTGAATGCAACACTAGATTCTTAGAAATGTTTATGGCACTTGAATTATCACAAAATATAGCAACAAGCTCATCATACTCGATTCTAGCATCTCTCAGCATCTTCTTCATCCATATTACTTGAGTACAATTATTTGCAGCAACAATATATTCTGCCTCAACATTAGATAAGGAAATAGAATTCTACTTTTTACCTAACCAAGACATCAAATTCTTCCCCAAGAAGAATGCACCACCACTAGCACTTTTTCTATCATCCAAATCTCCTACCCGATTTGCATTAGTAAAGGAACTCAAGGTAAAATCATCATCTTTAGGATACCAAAGAGCAAAATCAACTGTCCCTTTCAAGTATCTAAAAATCCTCTTTATAGCAATCACATGAGATTCATTCAGATCAACTTGATATCAAGCAACCATACATACAACATTCATGATGTTTGGTCTGGTCTAAAAAAAATAATGTAATCCACCAATCATTGACATGTATCTTGTTTATTTTTCTTTAGGAGAATCATCATTATTTGTTAGCTTGCATCTAATTACCATGGGTGTACCAACTAGCTTTGAGTCTTCAATGCCAAAAAAATTCAATAACTCTCTTACATATTTAGATTGAGATATTAAAATTCCATCATCTAACTAAGTAATTTTCAATCCTAAGAATAATTTTAGTTCTCTAATCATTGAAATTTCAAACTCGCTTTTCATTTCATCAGAAAACTTCATACATAAGTCATCATCACCCTCAAAAATGATGTCATCAACAAAAACTTCAATAATCAACTCTTTATCCTAATCCATCTTAAAATACAGATTACTATCAGTAGTAACTTTATTGAATCCAAGCTTCAACAAGTATTTATCCAATCTAGCATACCAAGCTCTAGGGGCTTGCTTGAGTCCATACAGTGCTTTATTCAATGAAAAAACCATATCACCCTTATCAGTCAGTTGAAATCCATCTAGTTGCTCAATATATACTTCTTCTTCTAGCTCACCATTCAAAAATTTTGACTTTACATCCATTTGATAGACTTTGTAGTTCTTAAAAGAAACATAAGAAATAAACAATCTTATAGCTTCAATTCTACCAACAGGGGAAATTTTTTCTTCAAAATCAATACCTTCCATTTGTGATTACCCTTTACATACTAGTCTTGCTTTATTCCTGACCACTTCACCTTGTTCATTCAACTTATTCTGAAAGACCCATTTGGTTCCAATCACATTTTTATTGTGAGGTCTAGGAACAAGAATCGATGTATCATTTTTCTCTATCTGCATTAGTTCTTCCTTCATTGCTTCCATCCAATATTCATCTTTACATGCTTCATTGACATTGTTAGGCTCAGTATTGGAATTCAAACAACATTCTTCTACAATTCTTCTTCTATTCTACACACCTTTGTTCTCATCTCCTATAATTTGACTTTCAAAATGATTTAGATTTGCATACCTTGGAACTTTAGGATTCTCTCAAACTTTTGGTTCTTCTGTTCTTTCTTCTACACTTTCACTAGCTTCTCCTTCTTGATTCTCTTGATTCACTGGAACAATTTGAACTTGATTCTGTGTCTGAAAATTCTTTCCATTATTAGTACTATTTTGTTGGTCATCTGAATCATATCCACAATATCTAAATGATATTGCAGTGTCTTCATCAACTTTGAAATTTTCACTTTCAACCATTTTCTTCAATCTTCTATATCTTCATCTGGGTAAGTGCACCACGATGGCTCCCAAAAAGGGGACTTAAGTGGACAACTTTTTTCTGAAATCAGGAAATACTGACCTTGGACGTGAAATTGAGGATACTTAGAATCAAAATTTTGAGATGGAACAAAAAGAAGGATTCAAGTGCTCTGAGTCTAATTTCTAAACTACTAATTTATTTTGAAAATGGTTGAGATTAAGGGGTTCAAATGAGGGATGTACACAAATTGGTGTTGTTTTTGTCAAAAAAACATAACATAGCAACTCTTGTACGACCCTCGTACGGTGAATTTTTTTTAGTATTTTAAAAATCGCAACTGTCAGAAGTTAGCTAATAGTATGTAGTTGATGCACGATTTTTCTAATAATTTTTTAATGAATATTTGATTTTTTACTAATTTGCGAAGTGGACATATCTTGAAAATAGAATTTTGGCCGGGCTACCCCTACAAATTTTGGAAACTAATTGCTTTGTTTTTTTTAAAAAATTTTAATTTTGTAGAATGGAGTCTAGTTTCTAAAAATGTAATTTATTTGAAAAATTGATGAACGGTTAATTTATAATGAAAAAAATACCAAACACTACTTTTTGGCAAAAAAAAGACATACAGATAAAAAAAATTGTGGATGAAAGACTTAACATTTTTAGAAAGTGAAAAAATTACATTTTTGGATAGCTAAGAGATAACCCAACATTACCCATGTGCTTGATTTTTTCGATATTGAACCATGTGCAATCCTGAAAGTGAGCACGAACTCGATTATGAGAAATATGGTGGATTTTATTAAAAAACGTCTTTGGTCATTGGGAATGCCCTCCAGGCCTTTGGGTTGGTATTCCAAGGCAAATAGCAAGCCTAAGGCTCAGGAACTCCCAAAGCAAGATATAATGTGAGCGCGTTATAATGCGCTCACATTATCTCTCACTTTTGACATGGTTTTTGCTTATGTGGGGAACATGTCTACTAGCACATAACGCGAGCGCATTATAAAATGCTCACATTATGTTTTACTTTATGTTAAATGCCAATATATTAATGTATGCTGATATATTTTTATGTACATGTATGTCATGTATGTCATGTATGTATGTAATATTTTATATGTACATATGTATTATGCTTGTATGCATGCATTTATGTATGTCTTTAGACGAAGGGAGAATTTAGAGAGAGTCTAGAGAGATGGAGAGGGGGTCAAAGTAAGAGTTTAAGAGAGAGGGAGCGGGAGAGAAGGGGTTGGATTGAGGGGGACTTACCTAGGTAGGGTGGGAGGGATAGAGGGAGGGAGAGAGAGATAGGGGGGTGGGAGAGAGAGAATTGATGGAGAGGGAGAGAGAGAGAGGGGGTGAGAGAGAGAGAATTGAGGGAGAGGGAGAGAGAGAGAGACAAAGAGAAAGAGAGAGTTATGTAGGTAGGGTGTGCAAGGGAGAGACTTGAGAGTGTGAGGGGGGTGAGAGGGAGAGACTTGAGAGATAGGTATTAAGAGGGAGTGTGAGAGAGAGGGAGTGGGAGAGAGAGGGAGTGTGAGTGAGAGACCTAAGAGAGGGAGAGGGTGTGAGAGGGAGTGACCTGATAAAGGTAGAGAAAGAGGGGGTGGAGTGAGAGGGAATTATCTAGGTAGGGATAAAGGGATAGATAGAGAGAGGGGAGAGAGACAAAGAGAGAGTTACCTAGGTCGGTTTCCAGAGGGAGATACCTTAGAGAAAGAGGGGGTGGGAGGAAGAGACATGAGAGAGAGGGAGAGAGAGGTAGTGGGAGAGAGTGGGATGGAGTGGGAGGGACATAAAGAGAGATGGATAGAGGGAGTGAGAGACGGTGGTTGGGATTTATTGAATGAGAGGTACACATAAAGAGGGAGATGGTAGATGGAGACAATTAGAGAGGGTGGGAGGGAGGGAAGGAGGGAGAGGTGAGATGTATAGATAGAGTGAAAGTGATAGGGGTTGAGGGATTAGGGTGGAGGACCTATAGGGTTGATGGTTTCTAGGGTATTAGGGTTTAAGGTTTGAGGGTTGAGTTAATAGGTTTGATGGTAGAGGGTATTTGGTTGAGGGTATAGGGTAGAAGGTTTAAGGTTTAAGCGTTTAGGGTTGAAGTGTTTGGGGTTAAGGGTTTAGGGTTAAGGGTTTACTTGGTTGAGGGTAGAGGGTTTAGGGTATAGGTTTGAGGGTATATGGCTGAAGGATTAGCTTAAGGGTCCAATGTAAGGGGTAGAGGGTTTAGGGTTTAAGGATTGAGGGTTGAGGGATTAGGGGTTGAGGGGTGAGAGTTGAGGGTTGAGTGTTTAATGTAT
>CM021101.1:54710134-54849660 GCA_007115665.2 Sequoiadendron giganteum | reverse complement strand
TGAGGGATTAGGGTTTAAGGGTTGAGGGATTAAGAGGGTATAGGGGTTGACAGATTAGGGTTTAAGGGTTGAGGGTTGAGGGATTAAGAGGGTATAGGGGTTCAGGGATTAGGGTTTAAGGGTTGAGGGTTCAAGGATTAAGAGGGTATAAGGGTTGAGGGATTAGGATTTAAGGGTTGAGAGTTTCAGGGTTCAATTAATAAGAGGGTATAGGGGTTGAGGGATTAGGGTTTAAGGGTTGAGGGATTAAGAGGGTATGGGGGTTGAGGGATTAGGGTTTAAGGCTTGAGGGATTAAGAGGGTATAGGGGTTGAGGGATTAGGGTTTAAGGGTTGAGGGTTGAGGGTTGAGGGATTAGAAGTGTATAGGGATTGAGGGATTAGGGTTTAAGGTTTGAGGGTTGAGGAATTAGGGTTTGAGGGTTGAGGGATTAAGAAGGTATAGGGGTTGAGGGATTAGGGTTGAAGGGTTGAGGATTGAGGGTCGAGGGATTAAGAGGGTATAGGGGTTAAGGGATCAGGGTTTGAGGGTTGAGGGTTTCTCCCACTCTCCACCCTCTATCCCTCCCTCTCTATCTCCCACTCTCCCCCTCTCTCCTTCCCACTCTCTCTTTCTCCAACTCTCCCCCACTCCCACTCTTTTCCACTCTCTCCTTCTCTATCATTCTCCCACTCTCACCCTATCTCCCTCCCTCTTTATCTCTAACTCTCTCCCACTCTCTCAATCTCCCACTCTCCGCTTCTCCCATTCTCCCACTCTCTCTTTCTCCCGCTCTCCCCCTCTCTCCCTCCCTCTCTATCTCCCACTCTCCCCCTCTCTCCCTCCCACTCTATATTTCTCGCACTCTCACCATCTCTCCCTCCCTCTCTATCTCGCACTGTCCACTTCTCCCCTTCTCCCACTCTCACCATCTCTCCCTCCCTCTTTATCTACCACTCTCCACTTCTCCCCTTGTCCCATTGTCTCCCACTCTCTCTTTCTCCCACTCTCCCACTCTCCCCCTCTCTCCTCCTCTATCCTCCCACCTCCCCCTCCCACTTTATCTCACACTCTATCTCCCACTCTCCCTCTCTCCCTCCCACTCTCTTCTCCCACCTCCCCTTTTCCCTCCCTTTTATCTCCCACTCTCCCCTCTCTGCCCCCCACTCTATCTCTCACTCTCCCCCTCTCTCCCTCCCACTCTCTCAGAAACTCCTATACTCTCAAAAATACACTAAGAAAACCAAATTTCACATAACGCGAGCACATTTTTTACTCAACTAAAACAGTAAAAAACTCTATATACTCATGATTTGAAGGCCCACAATCTGTATATTCCCCTGGTTCTGCGCGTGCTCTGACAAAAAATAGCTTTTTGATGATGTTGTGGAGTGTGCAAGCATATTTTTCACATTCCATCACCTTTTCCATGATCTTTTTACCACCTTTGCATGAAATAGTAGAGTTTCCACATTGAAAGACATATAATATCAATTGAAGTTTGAATTCCATTGAAAAATTATATACAATTGAAGTGTGGAAGGGAACAAGCTTTTGAACAAGTCAAATTGTTGTGGAGTTTGAAGAAAGAAGAAGCTAAGGCTACATAATTGGGTTGAACTCCTCCATTTGAAAGTCTGGTTTTTAAGGTATATGAAGTCTTTACACATTTTATTTCATTCTATTATGTCTTGCTTTCATTTTTTTTTTGTCATTATAACCTTAGGTTGTCAATGCACATTTTAAATTACCAAATTATATACACAATTATATACACTTTCCAATTACCATTTTACACTTGCCAATTATAGAAATTCAGAACCATTCACCAAAATTCATCCTTTAAGACAACTCCAAGCCTCTCCCATTCCTCTAAAGGGTCCAAACACCTTCTAATACCTCTACACAAATTGATGCAGTACAAATGAAGAAATCAACACCTTTCTTGACACACTTATTCAACTATATTTTCCTTCACAAAACATTTGATTCGTATACTCAAATTAGCATTAAGAGTTCCCAATTACTTAAGGACCTTCAAAACACCTTGAAAATATTGAAAATAACTGATTACAATACACTAGGTTCCTCAAAACATCAACCAATGATTATTTCATTCACATGTTGTCTTAAATATTCCATAATGGCACCATTGTTTACAAACACAAACTATAATTCTTAAGGCACAACTAAACCATTATTTGCTTAATAAATCTTTGTTTGGGTTAGTACAAAAAAAATGAAACCTTTCAAAAGTCTTCCCTTACACACAAACTTAGTTCCTTTGTTCACTTTCCACACTACTAGTAGCCAAGCATCTGTAAACTATCACATGTATCTCCCAAACCATGCACACACTTCAAACTGTGATACTCATTTCTGATGCAGAGTTAGAGGACCCAAAACCATTGAAGATGTAAAATTTCCTTCAAGAGCCATCTAAGAAGATTAAAAAGGTGTAATGGACCAATCCCAACACTCCTGCAAGGTGGACAACAAACAAAAACATTAATTCCCAAATTTCACCCTTGGAATCTAGTTACTGTGCAAAAACAGTTTTGGGCCCTTAACTCAAAAACTTTCCAAAACACCAAGAAAATAAAAGAATGATTGTAGCACCAATTTCAAAGTTGCAAGACATACCTTAACCCATCACATGACTCCTTTGGGACAACATTAAGAAAATTGACCTTTTTCACTATTTTAGGCCTCCAAGTAGGCCAATTTTACAAAGGAAATACCCTTAGATCTTCACACCAGTCTTCCAAACCCAAAAAAAGTCTTTAATTAGGTCTCAAAACAAGATAATTTCTAGGTCTTAGGACCTTACCTGATCAACTAGGCTTCCAATACAAAAACCCCCATTTTTCAATGCAAAGGGGGAGGGTTTATAGAAACTCCTATACTCGGGCCTTCCTAGACCATTCCAAAGATTCAAAAATATTCAAAATACCCTACACAAGGTCAAAAGTTCATTACATAGACCACTCCTTCAACATTTTCAAAATCACTCCTTGGTTCCTCAAAATCTCATGGAAAAGTGTTTCTTTCAGCTAAGAACAACAAATCCTATTGTCATTAGTTTCATTCCAAGGCATGTTCAACAATAAAAGACCATACTCTAATGATGTAAATTCCATCCCACCAAGAAAAAAATCATAACAGTAGGTGGGATAGTCATTTCATAATTAAATCCTACTCAAACCCTTGACTGGCTTGAAATGAGCAGTTTCAGAAAATTTTCAATTGATCCCTTCAACATAATGTTAAGCCCTCAGAATTGATGCATTAGAGACTTAAGACATGTTCATACAATATTATATTAGTTTTCTATCAAGGAGAGGCTGTATAGATGCGTACAAGTGCACAAAAGTGCAAAAAAACCAATGAATTTCTGCGAATGAGCATTTTTTTATCAAAAAATGGATTTCAAAATTTACAAAAATCCTCCCTTCGAGCCAATGGAGGTTGTTTAAACCTTTTTCAATGACAACAAGCTCCCCTAATTCCTATAACTAACAAACAACCACCTTTGAAAGCTCATATAATCGGTACATGAAAAATGTTTTTAATGACCCTCTAACAACATGAAGATACCCAAAATTCAATCAAATTTTAAAATGGAAGCATACATTGTCAAGGTGCTCCTACACCACAAATGTATCAAACACTCACAATTCCATTCACTCATTAGTTTTCAGAATCACCATCATGGTTATTCACTTTTAGTTAGAAATGTGCTCTCGCTAGCCTAGTGCTTCCATAGTTTGTACACATTTGTCACATGCTAGGTTAACTTTTGTACACTATGATTGTAAGTATTATTTAAATGAAGCCTTCAATGACATATATTTTTCAATTATCTTGAATGGATAAATTTTTTAGGAACTAAAATTCATCTCATTACCATGGTATAGATAAAATTATCCGCCATGCTGAAGAAAAAGACAAAGAGGAATGTAACAGACGAAGAGAATGAAACCTTGAAAGAAAAGGAGAGAGTTCAAGTGGCAGAATATTGTGAAAAGAAGAAATTGGAAATGATTGTGAAAACAATCTGATTGTAGAGGAACCTCAACCGTCAAAAAGAGAACGAGAATTGGTAGCACAACAAGCACGAATTTGAAAGCATCATCGTAAGACAGATTTAGATACCGTAGTTGGAGACACACCCTCTACGACAAGTGAATATGAAGGGACACCATTAAGCACAAGCGAATATGGAGGGAAACCATCTAGCACAAGTGAATATGGATGAACACCATCTACTACAAGTGAATATGGAGGGACACCATGTACCGCAAGTGAATATTTTTGGTAACCATCCAACACATCTCAAGTTGAGAGTACATCATCACTTGAAATTGACGAAGAAGGTATGCCATCATTCCCATGTGAACCTCAAGGTATGTCTTCTTCTCCACCCTCAATCAAAGGTATACAATCTAGCCCACCTCAATTAAATATTGATGAAATTCCTAATGTTGAGATGTATGTACCTAGGAGAACACCACCAAGAATTTTGCGTAGAAAGCCAAAGTATTTGATTAATATTGATAGTGAGATTTTGTAGCACATGGAAGGTAAGATTTCAACACGCACTTGTAGAAGATATGCTGATAAGATTTGGGAACAATTCTTTGAAAGGCTAAATGAGACTACAAGTTGTCAACTATTTTTTGAAATGATGTGGGGTGTAAAGTATAGGAACATCATGAATACTCTTGGGTTGAGAACATCGAATGCATCAAGTGAAGACACTATTGTGAAGAATCTAATGGATGCTTATGAGAGTGTGGGTAAGACCTCACGCTTAAAGGATAGTAATGTCACTTGACATGTCATTACATCAACTTTCGTAAGTTTTCAAACAAAGAGAGCTCACCTAATTAAAACAACTAGTGAAAAAATGGGAATTAGTAGAAAAACTTTATCAAGAGCCATTTAAAGACAACAAAGAATTAAGGGCAATGATACAAATGAATTATGGACATTCTCAGGGAGACTGTCACAAAAAGATAAAGCAGTTGTTGAAGCCTTGAGAACACTAATTAAAGATTATTGGAAGAATAACACAAGGCCATCTCCGAATCAAAGGGATGTGGTAAGAAGGAGAATCGGTAGTCAGAATCATGAGCCACATCCAAATCATTTTTTGGATATGACTCAAACCCAATTTTTTCAGAAATTTGAAAATGATTATCCTCAAATTAGCATTTCTCAAAGATTTTTTGAATTGCTTAAACCTTTTTATGTCAAGATAAATCACACACACACTACTTGTTGTTGTAGACTACATATTGAATTTTCTAACCATTACGATGTTTATCGTTCTATATGTTTAGATTTGCATACTAACGATGTTTTGCAGGATTGTGGCATAGAAGCCCCACCAAAATCTTCAAGAGAGTTATTATAAAAAAAATTATGTGAAATAGTGGATGGCCAGATATTCTATAGGACAACATGCTTGGATGGTTCATGCGAGCGTTACGGTGGCTTCCAGTGTATGCCAGTATGTCAACATATGGAAAGCACATATGAGGTGGGACAAAAACTAGTAGAGTTCAGAAAGTATAAAACAGTGGCATATGCTACAAAAGATGGGTTTTAAGTGTACAAATTTATGACCACATTTCGTGATAGTATATTGTCTAAGTATGCAATGCATACCCATAGAGCCCGATGGTTGGACACACAGTTCAAGCTATGCAAGGACACCTTTCTAGTTGGAAGCATAGTATCCGTGGTTGACTTTGTAGAGAACTACACTCTACAACCACAACATGAGGTGCAGTCATAGTATTACAACTCCACACAAGTTTCGATACTTGTGCACATAGCATTCATTCATGCATCTGATAGTACAGATGAGAAAAGGAAGGTATTGAGGGAGTACCACTTTTACATTAGTGATGATCGCACACATTCTCCAGAGTTCATGCAAGGTTGCTTCCAGATGTTCTACAGTGGTTTGGCTTAGAGGAGCATAGAATACGATCAACATATAATATGGTCTGATAACTGTGTAGCATAGTTCAAGAACTCACACATGTTCTACTGGTTGTGTAGGATGCATGTCATTATAGGTGTTCAACATATATGGAAATTTTGTGAGGCTGGACATGGAAAGGGGGAGCATGATGGTGCAGGAACATGCGTGAAAAGAGAATTAGCACGAGAAGAGTTAAAGTATAAAGACAGTGCAAAGTTGACAAATGCAAAATCAATCGTCGAGTGGTGTAATGATTCGATAGGTTCAGGTAATGACTGTACATCGTCAGTTCGTAGATTTTTTTGGTTGATGGATGATACTAACATTGCACCATATGAAGACTATTATACACTAACAAGATCGAGTGAGGTACACTCTTTCCTTACCTCAAATGCAGGTTCATGGAGTATCGATACACGAAAGATGGCATGCTTTTGTTCTTCATGTACAATGCAAGCCTGGAATGATTGTGAGTCAAGGGAGTGGGTTGACAAATGGTTCACAAGTTATCTTAGCCCACTTCACACGTATCACCCTCTGACGGCATTGTAATTGACACATATGGAATCATCAGCCGACTTTGACCACGTATCAGATCTAGTTCAACTAGGTGATATATCTACTTTCTTAGTTGTTGAAATTCCATATCATTATCTTACTTTGTACTATATTCGTAATGTTGACAAATTTCAAGAGATTTTTTGCACATATCAATGCAGGGCATGTTTATGCAGTTATTGCAGATGAAGACAATGAAGAGGGAAAAAACTATTAATTGTGTCATTGTGTTGAGACCAAAAAAAATTGGAGGCCCCAATTATAGATGGAGAAAATATCAAATACCCTACAGGCTCAGTTGTGGTTACTGGAACATGGCTTAGAATGTACCCACATTCAAGTGTTAAACATTGGCTATTTCATGACTTTGACATGCATCATAAGATTCTTCATTACTGGAACCTTGTCGTAGCATCCAATGTTCATTTGACCAAATATGGGGGTAGACCTTTGAACAAGAAGTTATGGAAGGTCTGTGAGTCTAATGATGAGGCAATACTTGACATAATAAAGAGTAGAGCAGACCCGGATGGTTCGCTGGATTAATTTGTAATTATATGCACATTGGTTCTTATTAATTTATAATTGTATACACATTAATTTGTTTGATGCCAATGCTATTATCTTATTTTACAGTGATTGGTTTCCCCTTGCAAAAAATGCAGATATATGAGCCATCTAAGAGAATGTCAGCAATAAAAGCAATGCAACATCCTTATTTTGATGCATGCATGCAACATCTGCAAGTGCCTTCCATATATTTTTATTTCATTTCCATTTTGGATGTTATTTATTTTTCTGTTTTACTTTGCATATTTGTAAGTAAACTACTAAAAATTGATTAATCTTTCGTTGCAAAAAATGTTGATTTAAGAGCCATCAAAGAGAATCTCAGCCAAAAAAGCAATGCAACATCCTTTTTGATGATCTTGACAAATCTCAATTTTGATTTCAAGCCATTATAAAAGAGTGTGTGAAGCTTGGTGAGGGAATTCCAAGTTACTCATTTGAAGTTAACCTCATAATAAGCACCTATGATGTAGACATTTAAAGAGAATCTCAAATGTATGAGTGACATTGTAAAAGATCTGTGAGAATGAAGTGCCTAAGGGATTGTAATAATATTTAACTACATAATGATATATACTCAAATATTTTAAGGTTTGAGTTCATGTTTGGTGTAGTAGCACCTTGTTCTGTAAATGCATTGAATAGGAAAATTTGTGAACTTTGAATTTTGAAATGTAAACAATGTGAAAAAGGTCATATAAAGGTCATGTAAACAATTTGCAAATTTTTTTCTGCAACTCGAGTGATGAAGCGAACTATTCCAACACATCCGAATAGGTATGTTTATGCTAGGCATGGTCCTCTTTGGCACCAAAACATGTGGAATCGCTCCAAGCTATGTTCCACCAGATCGATCCCTTAAGGGTCCAAAGCGTAAAATGGCTATAAACTTCAGCATGCTACTACTCGGATATCGTGATGCTTAGAAAATTCTTGTCTAATCCTATAGGATCGCGTTGAGGCCCTCTACAAAAAAATATCTCGGTTTTGGCTATCTCGGAGTGGTTTTCCCATGGTGGCGGATTTTCACTTGATGGAAAAAGCATCAAATGCTAGTGAAAAGTTGCAAAATGGTGCAACTTTCGTTCTACAGCTCGTGTGACCAAACTAACTGCTCCAATGCATTTTAATAGGTACGTTTACAATAGGCATGGTCCTTTTTCACATCGAAACTTGTCGAATCGATCTGAGCTATGTTCCACCGGATCGATCCCTTAAGGGTCCAAAGTGCAAAATGACGGCAAACTTCAGCATGCGATTACATGGATAATATTACACTTAGAAAATTATCATCTAATCTTATAGGAAGGCATTGGGGACCTCTAGAGAAACCTCTCTCGGTTTTGGCTGTCTTGGAGTGGTTTTCTCGTGGTGGCGGATTTTCACTTGATGGAAAAAGTGTCAAATTCAAGCTATGCAAAGTTGCAAAGTGGTGCAGCTTTCGGTCTGCAACTCGTATGACCAAACTAAGTTTTCCAACACATCTGAATAGGTATGTTTATGCTAGGCATGGGTTTGTTTCACACTGAAACATGTGGAATCGCTCCGGGCTATGTTCCACTAGATCGATCCCTAAAGGGTCCAAAGTGCAAAATGGCTGCAAAATTCAGCATGCTATTACTTGGATACCGTTACACTTAGAAACTTATCATCTAATCCTACAAGAAGGCGTTGGGCCCCTCTAGAAAAACCTCTCTTGGTTTTGGCTGTCTTGGAGTGGTTTTCTCATGGTGGTGGATTTTCACTTGATGGAAAAAATGTCAAATTCAAGCTATGCAAAGTTGCAAAGTGGTGCAACTTTTTCTTTGCATCTCATGTGACCAAACTAACTGCTCCAACGCATTCAAATAGGTATGTTTACGCTAGGAATGGTCCTCTTTCGTACCGAAACACATGGAATCGCTCTGACCTATGTTCCACCGGATCGATCCTGTAGACATGCAAAACTAACATCATGCATCCCACTCTAACCATTCTACTATTAATCAATTATAACAATTTATTGATTAATTTCCTAAGGTTAATTAAATAAATAAAATTATTTAATCCTTATGTTCTTCTCATTTGATTTAATAAATCAAACTGATTTAATCAAATGTCAAATCCCTAAAATCCCATAAGTTAATTAATCTAAATTAATTAACTTCTAATCATGATTATCATTCTCTAGCTTTTGACTCAACTAGAGTCAAATCCAAACTCTTAACTAACCCACCCACTTGCACCAATTAATCATTTATTTGATTTATTATTTCCTCTAATTACATTCAAAATGGAATCAAAATGGAATATTCTTCCAATTTGAATCTTCCCCCCAAAAGGGACTTGTCCCTTCCAACAAGGTTTTAAATGCTATTTGCACAAGTCAAACATGGCATTTATTGCACCTTTCATGCCCCCTAAACATGTCATCTCATCCAAATTTGAATTTCAAATTGGCACATTGGCCAAGGCTTGCACATTCCTCACCCTCTCACACTTTGACAAGTGGCATCTTGCCATTGGCTCATGAATGATCCCACATTCATCCAAATCTATCACTCTTCCTAATCTTGAATCTATAAAATGCAAAGCATTTCAACACAAATCATCCACAACACACAACACATTCTCACTTGCAAGGTTACTCTCTTCATGAGAGAACTAATCTTGCTCATCACAACACCATTTGCTTAGCAACTACATCTTGAGGCAAGGTTGCTCTCTTCATTTGAAAGTCAATCTTGCTCTTCATCATCTATCATTTGGCGTTTTGCTTATCATGGATTGGGAAAGTGCAGCTTTCTACAACACTAAGTTGCACCAATCCACCATAGGATAGATATACTTCATGTCTTATTTGCATGCTTAGATTAGTTTTATCATTTACTTTGAAGAATGTTGTATTATCCTATGAAGATGTTAGAATCATGCTAACCATGATGCATATTTTCACATCCACAAAATGACGCTAGAAGGAGGGCTTACACTGTCTTAAATGATTAATATTGCTAAGTGATATGCGTGTTCTTATATGTTTCTTAGATATGCTTATCTGTAACATTTTTTGTTGTTTCACATCATTGAGGGAATCTTGATATTGCTGTTTTCATTGCGTTTAAATATTGGGGCTATTGATATTGAGATTTTAAATAGCCTTTCCAAGATTAGCAGCATTGTTAACTATTTTTCGCATTAAAATATTCAGCATTTTAAAAAAATCCTTTCTTGCACAAAACATTCTTTAATATAACGGAGGAGAATTTTCATGGTTTGATAAAGTAACTCATTACTATGACAGCTGAAAGGTAAAGCCATGTAGTGTTCCTTTTATGGGTATCTTGGCCATAATTCCCAATCTGGACGCTTTCTCCAACAGTGGAGTGAGATATCCCTGACCCTTTCTTATTCCCATTTTGTGGTTTTCTTGGAATGCTGGAGGATTTCTTTGGTTTGCACCTTTAGTATGCTAATCAAACCCACAACCATGTGATTGGAAGCCATGCGATCTGCCAGTTAAGATGACGAATACATGTGTTTACTGAGCGCCATCCCTATCTACTAGCAAAGGATGGGGAATTTGGTTTTCTATCTGCCAATTGTATTAGCTTAAAAATTTCAAAAAAAAAAGAAGAAAAGCCATTGATTGACTTAAGTTTTTGCGGTTGTTCTAATATGCTTTCTCTGTGCTTGCTCATTTTACATACTTGTCCACTGATAGCATTGCATAATGTGGCTTTACACAGATCGATCTTAGTTTTCTAAAAAGCATCTAAAGCCCCTGCATAAATCCATTGTGCATGTATGGGCTGAAATCATGGCGGTTGTTGAAGACCACGTTAAAAGACTGATGTCAATCAGTTCATGGGCTTTGTTTACGCTCCCACAGTTACATGCATACAATGCCTAGACTGATGCATAGGCATCTTAATTTACAAAATCCTGCAATAGTCTCTTGTTTAAACACTGCCCCATTGCCTCATAATTCTCTTGTCAGAATTTTTCGGTAACCCTCACAACTAGCTGCTCCCCTTGTTCATTGCCCTACACCATGGTGGAGGTACTTCACACTCTCACACCTGCATAGAGAGTGCAGTTAGAATAGGGCGATGCGATATACCATGTCTAGCTGTCTTAGCCAATTTGCGAGTGTCCAAGGCAAAGATGCAATACACCACCCACCAAGATTTTGACAGTTTTGAAGCATGGACCTGGAAGTGTTTCAGCCGTTTACCTGTGGATAGGTGAAGCGAAGGTCTGATTTCAGTTCACCATCCCAACTTTGATGTTTCTTGTCTCTCTGTGAATGACTCGAGCTAAGACAACAGTTAACCAACTCTAGGAACTAACCCGATGATGGACTAGGTATTGATCGATAAACGCTATCATGGTAAAAAGACAAATGTGGACTAGGTATTGAAACACTAGTGGATTATAAAGACAACAGTCAACATTAAAATTATGAGAACGGATCTATTCTAGCATGGCATGAGATTCTATGAAATGTTTTGAGAGTTGTTGCCATAATGATAGTCCATCAGATTGCTTCAGACAGATTTTAGAGGATTCACTCGCAGACTTTGAGGGTTTGACAGAGAATTTACTTTTATTTTTATATCTCTGTTGGGTGTGAAATAAATCTCCATTAATGCAGCATTCTAAAAATCTGACAGGAAACGTTAAAAGATATTGAATGAGTGTTTGTGGGGTGCATAAAATCTGCCAAATCTTATCACCTTACTCAAGCGAATATGAAGGCTTAAGAATCTAGGACTTGCGTGAGATTTGAGAATCGAATTAAATACTCTTGTCTACTGATCATCATTAATATTAACTTGCATATGACATTCGGATGGAACTTTACCTATCATGATTTGACAGCACTAGTAATTTTTGACATTTTAGATCTATAACATGGCTATCGCTTAAATGCTTATGTTGGGGATTGATCTTTTTTTTTAGGAAATTACTTGGATGATAAGTTAGCCAGACGTGCAGACTGGAGATGGTTGTTTGTTCTAGGAATCTGGGATAGAGATAGGATTACCTAGTGTCCACTTAGACTCCAGTTCAATACATTATTGAGACATTTAACTTTATTTCTTGTGTGATTTCAGGTTGATTGAGATTGGGCAAGGTTTCAACTGACATTTGGTTGTTTGAACTTCAATATAATCTGCAAAAAAAAAAAATTTACATGGATTGGATTTGTAACAGGGACAACTTTAAATTTTAATTTTTTATTTTATTTTTCTCTCATATACTTATTTACTTTTATGTGAGGGAAAGGCCTAGTTTGACTTCCTATGCAATCATGGAATTAAGAGGAGGGATTTTTTGTTTGCATAAAGAATTTGCAGCGTTGAAGCATTGAAAGAGTCCATGAAGAGTTTTGGAGTTAAAGAAGATTAAAGCCTTAAAAAATTGAAGTTAACAAAGCATTTTTAAATGCTTGAAGCGTCCATTTTATACTCTTGTTTTCAGTTTCAATAGAAGTTTTTTTCAAACTCTTAAGGATGTTCGGTATGATCAATTTTAAGAATTTTATTGGTTAGGGGGCCTTTTGATATTTTATGAAATGATTTATCAATAATTGATCGTTCTAAAATCAACATTCCCGCATTCACAAATAAGATGAACAATGAGAAAAAGATATATTTAGAAGGTCATCAATGAGGTAGTTATTTCTTCTTGCATATGAAGGTATTTATTGAGTTATTTTGATTCCTCATAAATGTGTTCATTATGTTTGAAAATGTAGGCATTATATCATTGATTTCTTGAAACATCATACCTCTTTTTTGTGATTAAGTGTGTACTTTTTTATAGGTTGACATTGGAGATTGAGGTTGAAGGTTGACATCAAACAAAAACGAAGGCGAAAAGAGTGGAATGGAAGTTTTTCTTGAAAACAAAACTTGAAAAGCATTTTTTAATGCTTGTTTAAACAATCTTAGAGCTTCCATTTTCTACCCTTTTTTTCTGTTTTTAGCTAACTCACTTTTCAATTTGGGCTTAAAATCAATCAATGACTTGATCTTTTCAAAGTTGGTTAAAATTGAACCTTAGACACTTACTAGATTTCAATTTGGGACTAAAATTGAACAAGGCAACCTTCACACTTGGATTTTGGTGCTTAAAACGAATTCATCACTGCTTTTTGGACTTAAAATGAACAACTGTTTGTCATGCTTTGTAATCTTTTTCACAAAGTAATATCATCAAAAGACGTATGCGCTTCTCTCGCGCCTCACGACGATCTTGAGAATCAAAAGTTTTTTTTTATGATATTAAGTTGTCAAAAATATTGCCTCCACACTTCGATTTGGGATCTAAAATTGAACAAAACATGCGAGTGTGAGCACGATATATTGCGGAGGTTCTCCCCTTTGTTTTTCAATGAAGGTTGTGTGAACGACGGGATATGTTAGCTCGCTATTGTTTAACTTAGAGGGCCTGCCTTGTGGGAAAAAGTAATCACCCAAGGGAACGACCCAACCGGGAACACGCTAAAGCCAAGCGACTTCCAACTGGTATATAAGTGTGGATATTGGAACAAAGGCCAATATCACGAGGATTATTCTGACGAGATGGACAACAATGGACTCTCGCCGACGTTGGATAATCCCCCACGAACGGAATGACCGAATTAGAACCCCTTGTTTAGAAATTGGCCAAAACCTTGTCTATCTTGTTGGTGCAAAAGGTCATGTCCTTTGAAGCCGCCCCACATAACATGCGGTCTTGTTGTGGAAATGGAAAGTATGCCATGGGAGATTCATGGGTACTAATGCTTGGCTGACCCGAATAAGTGAGTGCCGTGGAGGGGAGCCAGTGTGGTCAAGCATTTAGCCATTCGCACAAGATATGCGCAGCTGGATTTATCCAAGTGGGAACCCAACAAAATATTGCGTCATCATCCTAGGGTTGTAAAAGTGCTTGGAATCAAAAACACTTTGCTTGGATTCAAAACATTGAAAAATGAACATTCACATGAGCCTCAAATTTCAAACACCTTCAAGGAAACAAATACCTTTGACAAATTTAAGCACTCTTGCTTTCCCTAGGGATCATATCCTTAGAGGTTTCTAAGTGCTTGAATTCTATCGTCATTTGTTTTGCACTAAGGATAAACTTAGGAAACTTTTGCCCTAATTTTCCTTGATTTCCACATAATGGACATTGTGGGATGAAAACGAAAGTGGGACATTAGACATACAATTTGAAAACATAATCAAGCAAGTGCTTTTGGTAAAAGGAATTCAATAAGACAAGATAAAAGACAAATTTGATTACACATGTGTTTTCTAACATGATCAAAATCCCATAACCGAAGTTCAAAAAGCTTAGTGTGAAAGCTAGTGAGGAGCATCTTGAGATCCTGAATTGTTTGAAAGGTTTGCTTTCCTCCCATAGGAAATATCGCGTCTTCTTCAACACCGAGGTCTTGTAAGAAGAAGTGTTATTCTAGGTCAAGTCTAGGATCAATTCAATCACTTTCATCCATCTCTCAACCATTAAATCAATCAAATTTCCATCTCACCAACAACTCTTGGAAACTTTGTAAACATCTTTTATGCTAAACTTCTAGGCGAAATCAAATCACTTTGTTTGACTTAAAACAGCTAGTCAAACCATCATCCTATACACGAGTTCTCTCTTGGATAATACAAATTCCTAGGGTTTACGAGTTCATCTTGTTTGGCTTAACACACCTAGCCAAATTATCAAAATTTCATCACATTTGACATGACACACTTAGTCAAACTACCATCTTGTAGGAGTTCACTCTTGGATAACACAACTTCCTAGAGTTTTACGATTACATTCATCAGATTTTGTTTGACTTAACGCATCTAGTCAAACCATCAATCCAATCATGATCAATCAAAGTCCTAAAATTTTAGCATTCCCTTCAAAGTTTCTTTAAGAGTTCCATTCATCCATATCACTCATCTTCCGTTTATCTCATCCTCATTATCGCTTTGATGCTTCAATTGTCCTATTTCTTCGCTTCTTTGAACCTAAGGTTTAGACCGATCTAAAGGATTAGAGGTTCATCTCTTACATTCTTGAAAATTGATCTTCATTTTATGGTTCAAACTCAATCTCAACACAAGAGGGACATGGAATATAAATTTGATCCATCCATCATGAGCAATTCGATTCAACCAAACTATCCAAGCCTTGCAATACCATTTGATTTCCAAAGCTTGTACAATGCATACATGGGAGCTATATCTCATACAAACATCAATGGTACAACGAATGTGAGTATGCCCGATCCAAAGTTTGGAACACCTTTCCCAATGATAGATTTAAATCCAAGTCCAAATCTGCAAATCTACCAACCAAACGCTCAATGCATGAGTTTTCCAAACAACGTCATCCTACAAAATCCATACATACCAAGTGCAACTTTACCAAACATGACCATTTCAAATCCACACTTGGTAAACTTTGGGGATGACATGTTTTCAAATCCCCCTAATGTTGTTCAAAATCCTAGCAATATATTGGCAACTCCATATGTTGATTCAAGTCAAGGTAACCCCATGCAAAATCAAAGTTACCTAAATCAAGGAAATATGATTCTAGACCACAACAATGTTCAATTTCAATCTATCATGCCAAATCAAAACATCATACCAAATCATCCCACTTTTCCATTGATATCGCAAAAACAGATGGAAACCATCCAAGCAACCCCAACAATCAACAACATTCCCATTCCACCACCACCGCCAAAATACAACACGACCAATTCATTCTCCATCATGTTGTAAGCTGCACAAGAAGCTTCCCACAGAAAGGCACTCCAAGCCCAACAAGCTGCACAAGCTCAAGCACAAGCGGCTCAAGTAGCCCAACAAGCGCAAGCGCAAGCAGAATTCTACGCACTATTGCAAGCAATCCAAGAAGAAGTAGCACAACAAAGAGCCCAACAAAAAGCTTTGTTGGCACAAAAACAACATGACCAACAACAAGCATTGTTGGATCAGCAACAAACACAAGCATTACTCGCCCAAAAAAGCTTGCAACAGATTCCCACCACAATTGTTGAAATCAAAAAACAAGATCAATCTATCAATAAGCACTTTGAAGATGTTTCAACCTTGACCAATGATCAAATCAACATACACCAAGAGCTACTTTTCAATTATGATCAAAACTCACCAGCGATGCCCAACAATGATCAAATTCAAGAAATATCAACATCACTTGATCATATGGTTGAAGACATTGGTAATCTCTCTTCCACAATTGTTGATAAAAATGTTCAAGATCTTGAAGATGCTTCTACCCCATCCAGTGATCAACTCAACATTCATCAAGAGCCACTTTTTAGTGATCTATTTCAAGATGTGTTACAATTATTTGATCCCATTGACATAATCTATGATCCATCGACCAATGATCATATCGAAAAAGTATCTACATCACCTAACGAGTCAGAGGACATATTTCAAGAATGTATTCCAAAGCATGATCAAAATCTATAACCAAGGTCTAGCAATGTTCCTTCCCAAGACGTATTGACATCCTTTGACCTCATGGTTATAGATATTGAAGGAATCCCTAGTTCAATATTTGATCCAAATCTGCTCAAAGCTCAAAAGTATATTGAACCACTTTCCATGCCTAAAACCCACTATAAGCAATCCATCCTTTGAAATTGATCCATGTCAAGAACTTGATCCAAAGCATGTCGAAAGCAATTCTGAAATCACTCAAGATCGAGAATTTTTATCTCCAAGCTACTACAATGATATAATGGAAACTTTCCTATCTATACAAGATGTTGCAAATGATGACCATATCCGCATAGCACATACTCTTCCATCTATCCATGAGATGCTTTATTTGGATGGACCTGTAGATGATCCTCATTTAAAACAAGAGTCTCATACTCTTACTGAGGAACAAGAGTCTCCTACTCTTAACATTTATACACATGGTCAAGATATAGACAAATGCAGAGACATATCAGAAATGGATCATGAAGAAGGCTTGTACATAAGTCATGAATCAAAAACATCCTATGAAGTGAGTCATGAAGAAGACTTTTGTGTAGACAACAAAGCATCAACACTTCTTGAAGAAGGACTACAATCTAATATCTCACAAGATCAAGTTGAAGATATCAATCAGGCATTCATCCCACTTATGGAAGATCCTATCACTTATAAACTTGGATCACTCACCTTTGTAAGGGAAAATCATCTTATCAATAAAAGAGCTATGACATTTGAAGATCCGCCATAGAGCAGAGAAGGAGCAACACCTTGTTTCCAAGGGAAATCATATCCTTTTGCAAATAAAATGTTTCAACAAATGAATTATCAAGGTAGAGGATTAGGCCTACAGGAATAGGGTATCCTAGAACCAGTGCAAATTTTTGGCAATCCTAAGCATCAAGGCCTTGGTTATTCAACAATCAAGGGATCTCAACATATTAGTAATACCTCAACAATATTGGGGGCAACTTCGTCTCGAGCATACATCAACATAGGGAGCACGAAGAATCCTTATGATGAAAACAATGCCGATACTACAACCCGCCACATCATGAATCTTCATCCACCCATCACCCCATCCACAAATTGGGACCAATGTCAAAAGAAAGATTCGAATCAAAGGACGAAGCATGAAGGACAAATCAAGTACATATGGATACCAAAGAGTACAAAGAAAAATTATCCCTATCAAACTCCATCAGTCAAAGAAACTATGGGGCAAAATAAAAAAGGGAAAAGTATCCATCAAAGATTTCCACAAAGGAAAAATCAGGCTTCTCAAGCAACGTACAAAGTGTATTGAGTAGTTGGTCCTAATTCCATGCACACTTCCATATCCACCCATTATTTCTCATCTTCCCAAGTTTGGAGAGTCAAAGGTTCCAAACTATCGATCAATCCATCTTTTACTCCTAAACACACTCCATCCACGCCTCCACGCATGATATCCAATTCTCACATTGACCATGTGTTGGCATTGACCCTTCATCATAAGGATTCAGAAGGCACTCTATTGCGATGGGCGCACAAAGACAAAGTTAACTCCGATATCAGTAAAGCAAATCCAGGATCCCAAAAGTTGCTTTCAAGTGCAAGTATCTTGGCAAAGAAACTTCTTCAAGCAGGATACCGATGGCATGTTATGACTGAAGCATCAACATCAGCACCACCAGGTGGTTCAGCATCAGCTTAAAATCTCTCAGAAAATACAAAAAGAAATTAGAAAAAGGTCCTGAAAAAAATGGTTACCTTGATGAAAACCTGGAAAACAGGCATCTTGGTGACAACAGAAAAATACAAAATTACAAAAATCCAAAAAAAATCAGAAAAAGGATTGAAAACTGTAAAGAAAAAAATCATCCTCTAGCGAAAACCACTTCGGTGGCGCTTTGGGCAAGTACCTTGGTGAAAACCTGGCAAACAGGCGTCATGTGTAGAATCAAGCATCTACATGTGCCAATTCAGGAGAAAGCATCTTATCACATCCATAATAAAGCTATCATTCCATCCATATCATCTGTTCATCCATGAACTATTTATCCAATCCATTTTCCAGCTGCATCCAAGGTCCAAGTTACCTTGATCTTGATAAAATTTTGGTGCACACTTTACAGTTGCTTATGGTAGACATCTTGACATGGGTCATTTTCATTGATCCCATCCTATCCAACATTATCTGAGCTTTGAAGCATTATCTGAGTGAGCATTCCTTTGTTTGAACACCCTTATCTTATTGCAAGATAATCCATATCCATTCGTATCCAAGAATCCACTCATGGCCATTCAAACATTGCTAGACACTGGGGGCAGATATTTACATCTCGCTTCGGGAATAAATCTTGATCTATATCATCCAACTTATGTGGTGATCTGAACATTGGAAAACATAAAATCAAATTGGTCAAAACATTTGTGAGAAAAAATCCAAATCACTAGGCCATGGCATATTTTGATAGGAAGACATTCCTTATCATGCTCTATCCTTTGTAGAACATCAATCGAATAATCAATTTTAGTCACATCTAATGCACACATCTATGTTACATCAAATCATCAAAGCAATTTTGTTCTAACTCAAGCTTCACCGATCTTGATCAATGGAATCCAATCAATCATCATCTTGTTTGACTTAACACACTTAGTCAAACTATCATCTTGTGCACGAGTTTACTCCAGGATAACACAACTTCCTTGGGTTTACAAGTTTATTATCATCTTGTTTGGCTTAACACACTTAGCCAAATTATCAAATCCATAATCACCTTGTTTGGCTTAACACACCTAGCCAAATTATCCTTTTTGTATGAGTTTACTCTGGGATAACACAACTTCCTGGAACTTACAAGTGCATTATCACTTTTGTTTGACTTAACACACTTAGTCAAACTATCAATCCATCAATCCGATTCATCAACATTAAGCTTGGTTTTCAATGAAATCCAAAACAGAGCATTGATATCATCACGTATCCATATCCAAATTGTCAAAATCATGCGAAAAATTCAAAAACATCCAAAACATATCAAAAATTCAAAAACATTCAAAAATTCATCAAAAAATCAAAAACATTCAAAAACTCATTCAAAAATCCAAAAACATCCAAATCATTCAAAAAATCCAAAAACATGTCAAAATATTGGAAAATCTTCAAAATTCATCATTTAGTCTTGTCAGTCTTCCACCTTGTCGAACTACGTTGTCTCTGAGCTTGAACGTAGGCAAGGTTGATCTTTGATCATCCCTCGAGACGGTTAGGTCAGTCCTTTAGGCGTCCGTCGCATTGGAAATCCGTTTTCCCATCTAGTCTGCATCTTAAGTCAATCATTTAGGCGTCCGTCACATTGGCAATCCGTTTGCCCATCTAGTTTGCATCTTAAGTTAGTCCTTTAGGCAATAAAATGGCAATCCATTTGTCCATATTATCATCAAGTCAGTCCACCACCAGTCGAACTACGTGGTCTCTGTGTGTATAACGTAGGCAAGGCTAATCTATGGATCAGCTCCCGAGACCCCTAGGATAGGTCTTTAAGTTAGTTTGTTCGTTGTAAAATCTTGAAAATACTAAAAACATTTGTAAAACTCCAAAAATACCAAAAATAGCCTCAAAATATCTGAAAAACCCAAAATGGTGCACCCATTTCATCTCGCTTTCACCCATGATTGTCATCACTCATAATAAATCATCGTCGCTTTCACCCTTTGGTGAGTTAGTTAGAAGCAAGTTTAGCAGGTTCTAAAGTAAACGCCTTATCGTCAGAGTCTCAAGCCTAAGTCAGTAAGTCAGCAAGTTGGTCAACTCAGAGTATCAATAGCTTATCACCCAAATCAGTCTCACCAAAACCTTGATCACTACATGTTCTAGGATAAAGCTTTCCCACGATGGACATAAGCATCAGGTACCTCGCAGTAGTTTAGCCTTGGCTAGCGGTATGAAGAACATCAACTTCTTTGTTTACTTTATCTTGGTCTTTTTGACTTATCTTATTTTGCGCTCGTTTCAAGGACCTCTCAATGATGCCTAAACAAAATGGGTTTAGAGAGAAAGGAATGGGGCAATGATCATTATCTTTTTATCTGCTGTGCTTGTTGGATGTTCTTGTAAAATAACTTGGTGAATACTTGCTTTGTTAGGTCCATCCTAGCAATGTTTCTGTATGTCAAGTGTGAACAAGAGTACTCCTATCTGATTGTTGAGTCAAAGTCCATCACACTAGGTGCAACGCCATCCTGGTTCTTAATACCTTGATGCATCACACCTATGTGTGTTATCAAACATAAAGAAAGTTAGGCTCTTTATCTCCCATTCCTGGATAAGCAATACATTATCATCTTTCATCATCATCTCTAATAAAGTTGGTTTGTTAGACTTCTACATCTTCTTCAATTCAAGGGTTTATCCCTCTCATTCTTCTATCCTCTTTCACGCTAACAATGCATCCATCATGCATCTTGCATAATTAGATCATATCATTTACATCATCATTATCATATAGACCATATCATCTAACCATCCATACATTCATTTTGAACCTCTTTGTTGCGAGATACACCTCAAATTGAATCTTTTCGCTCGATCTCTCGAGGGGGCAATGTACTAACGTACTTATTTCCGTTGGGGCATCCGAAAAAAGTAGAATTTTTTAATTTCGATGTCGGCAACATCATTCTTTGAACCAATGCAATGAGTACATTGCTTCAAAGAGGGGAAAAATGTAGACATGCAAAACTAACATCATGCATCCCGCTCTAACCATTCTACTATTAATCAATTATAACAATTTATTGATTAATTTCCTAAGGTTAATTAAATAAATAAAATTATTTAATCCTTATGTTCTTCTCATTTGATTTAATAAATCAAACTGATTTAATCAAATTTCAAATCCCTAAAATCCCCTAAGTTAATTAATCTAAATTAATTAACTTCTAATCATGATTATCATTCTCTAGCTTTTGACTCAACTAGAGTCAAATCCAAACTCTTAACTAACCCACCCACTTGCACCAATAAATCATTTATTTGATTTATTATTTCCTCTAATTACATTCAAAATGGAATCAAAATGGAATATTCTTCCAATTTGAATCTTCCCCCCAAAAGGGACTTGTCCCTTCCAACAAGGTTTTAAATGCTATTTGCACAAGTCAAACATGGCATTTATTGCACCTTTCATGCCCCCTAAACATGTCATCTCATCCAAATTTGAATTTCAAATTGGCACATTGGCCAAGGCTTGCACATTCCTCACCCTCTCACACTTTGACAAGTGGCATCTTGCCATTGGCTCATGAATGATCCCACATTCATCCAAATCTATCACTCTTCCTAATCTTGAATCTATAAAATGCAAATCATTTCAACACAAATCATCCACAACACACAACACATTCTCACTTACAAGGTTACTCTCTTCATGAGAGAACTAATCTTGCTCATCACAACACCATTTTCTTAGCAACTACATCTTGAGGCAAGGTTGCTCTCTTCATTTGAGAGTCAATCTTGCTCTTCATCATCTATCATTTGGAATTTTGCTTATCATGGATTGGGAAAGGGCAGCTTTCTACAACACTAAGTTGCACCAATCCACCATAGGATAGATATACTTCATGTCTTATGCATGCTTAGATTAGTTTTATCATTTACTTTGAAGAATGTTGTATTATCCTATGAAGATGTTAGAATCATGCTAACCATGATGCAGATTTTCACATCCACAGATCCCTTAAGGGTCCAAAGTGCAAAAAGGCTGCAAACTTCAGCATGCTATTACTTGGATACTGTTACACTTAGAAAATTATCATTTGATCCTACAGGAAGGCGTTGGCCCCCTCTAGAAAAACCTCTCTTGGTTTTGGCTGTCTTGGAGTGGTTTTCTCGTGGCGGCGGATTTTCACTTGATGGAAAAAGTGTCAAATTGAAGTTGTGCAAAGTTGCAAAGTGGTGCAGCTTTTTCTCTGCAACTCGTGTGACCAAAATAACTGCTCGAACACATCCGAATAGGTATTTTTATGCTAGGCATGATCCTCTTTCACACTGAAACATGTGGAATCGCTCTAAGCTATGTTCCACCAGATCGATCTCTGAAGGGTCCAAAGTGCAAAATGGCTACAAAATTCAGCATGCTATTACTTGGATACCGTTACTTGGATACTGTTACACTTAAAAACTTCTCATTTGATCCTACAAGAAGGCATTGGGTCCCTCTAGAAAAACCTCTCTCGGTTTTGGCTGTCTTATAGTGGTTTTCTCGTGGCGATGGATTTTCACTTGATGGAAAAAGTGTCAAATTCAAGCTGTGCAAAGTTGCAAAGTGGTACAACTTTCGCTTTGCAACTTGTATGACCAAACTAACCATTTCAATGTGTCCAAATAGGTATTTTTATGCTAGGCATGGTCTTGTTTTGCACCAAAACACATGGAATTGCTTCGAGCTACGTTCCACCGGATCGATCCCTGAAGGGTCCAAAGTGCAAAATGGCTGCAAACTTCAGCATGCTATTACTTGGATACTGTTACACTTAGAAACTTATTGTCTAATCCCACAAGAAGGTGTTTGGCCCCTCTAATAAAACCTCTCTTGGTTTTGGCTGTCTTGGAGTGGTTTTCTCGTGGCAGCGGATTTTCAGTTGATGGAAAATGTGTCAAATTCAAGCTGTGCAAAGTTGCAAAGTGGTGCAAATTTCGCTCTATAACTCGTATGACCAAACTAACTATTCCAATGCATCTGAATAGGTATTTTTATGCTATGAATGGTCTTTTTTTGCACTGAAACATGTGGAATCGCTCTGGTCTACGTTCCACCAGATCGATCCCTTAAGGGTTCAAAGTGCAAAATGGCTACAAACTTTAACATGATATTACTTGGATATCGTCATGCTTAGAAACTTCTCATCTGATCCTATAGGATTGCGTTGAGCCCCTCTACAAAAACCTCTCTCGGTTTTGGCTATCTCGGAGTGGTTTTCCCATGGTAGTGGATTTTTACTTGATGGAAAAAGCATCAAATGCAAGCAGTGCAATGTTGAAAAGTGGTGCAACTTTCATTTTGCAACTTGTGTGACCAAGTGGACTGTTCCAACACATCCAAATAGGTATGTTTACACTAGGCATGGTCCTCTTTTGCATTGAAACATGAGGAATTGCTCTGAGCTATGTTCCACCAGATCGATCCCTTAGGTTGGAGGAGTTTAAAGTTGCAAATTTTTAAGTTGCTTAAAGCAACAAATTTGAAATGCAATAGTTACTTGTTTAGAAAGTTGGTTTTTAGCTAGTTGAGGGCATGGATCAGTTAGACAAGGGTGTAAAACACTATGTAAAGCCTTGAGAGGCTCGAATGGAGGTTTTTGATGAACTTTTGGAGAAGATAAGATAATAATTACTCACATTGTTCTCTATTTTTTAGATTTCTTATACAAACTTGTTGATCCCATACTTTGTACGACCTCCAACTTCCTGTATAGTCCCAAGGCTGACATGGATTGAAAGAGGGCTGAGTTCAAGAACCCATCTCTCATGATAGTGAATGACCCACTTAGCACTCATTGCCTGTATGTGATGCTCACAGAGGTGAGGCACTAGGATTTCCCAGGAGGTCACCCATCCCAGTACTACTCCAGCTCAAGCGCTTAACCACAAAGTTTTTTCCCCAAGGTTAAGCCCACTTAGCTTGCAGGCCCATTTGTAAAACCTTCAACAAGTGTTGTGCCCTATGAAACATTCATTATAGAGCCCCTTTAGCTCATCAATTGGTAAGTAGGAGGTATTTTCTACAATGTGTCAAATTGTGATATTGCTATCAGGATTCAATTGTGTAGTTTTCAAGTATAAAAGAGAATAACAAAGGGAAGATTAGGGTAATGAATTTGCGGGCCTATTTTTATTATTGAATCACCTAGTGTGGGATCGGTCTATATGAGAAAAAAATTATAATATGGGAGTATACGTTTCAAGCTCATAATCCAAAAAGGACTCAAAGTTAGATGCATGAGTACAAAGTATCGATCAGGAAAGGCATCCCAATTCTCAAGGCCTATATATTAATGATAGGCAGATTTATATTCAAAGCTAGCACATGATTTTAATTGATTAATTAGAAAAAACTATTATATTTATTTATCAAATTTCCATTATCAAATTAATATTTGAATTAGATTTCATATTCAAAATTTATTTTATTTATAATTTGGGGACTCCGTTATCTATCTTAATAATATTGGATGACAACCTTTGTCAATCCAATAAGAAATAAATCAAAAATCTATTGATCCAGAGCTCGATTCATTACAGTGGTATTAGAGCGAATGAACCTCTAGCCTTTGCGTATTGCAACAAATTGACTTTCCATTAGAAGCATGGCAACTGATGATAGTGGTTGGCATTACTCAAGAAGGATGAACATCTTAACTTGACATTTGCGGAAATCGGGACAAGTAACCTTCTTGTGGACTTACGGTTGCAATATTTGGTCTACAAAATGTTCCATCATTTCTTCAATAGGATCAAGAACACACATAATGAAGGTGTGTTTACAGCCATGAAAGATTATGGTTCGAACTATCCAGAAGAGATGTTTTATCTCAACCGCCCATATCTATACCATTGTTTGTTTGGAAACAAGGATGGGTTCTCTCTTCATCGGCATATACATTATTCCTCGATGTGTTCATGCTAGTGTTACAAGACTTGGACTCGCCTCAGACTTGACAAGCCAATTTTTGACTTGGACTCGGGCTTGGAGCCCAGACTTGACAAATAGAAAAACCTAAGAAATTCAAAGATTTTTAAGGATTTAAAACTTGTTTCATGCACCCTTTAATAAATAAAACTTAAAGACACAATAGCATCATCAAATAGAAATTACTATGATCCCAAACACAAACATACATCAATCACATAAGTATAAGCATCGATAAAAGATATTTGTATTAACATAGAAATTACCTTGAATACACATAACTCATAACTATTGAACCATTAATTTAGAATGCAAATATGGATAAGCATCGATAAAAGATATTTGTATTAACCAAATATCCATGTAGGAATACATCAATTTATATGTCGATATAACTATGAAATATATGTACAAAATAGCCATATAGGCTTACGAGAATGCCATATACGCATACAATGTCAAATATGTCCAATAAAAAATATGTACAAAACTACCATGTAAACATACAATAAAAGACTCTAGAATAAAAAGTCATTGCTCTCCATGCACTAGAAATAAAATCTTTCCCTTTCCTTTTCGCTTGGATGGCGATAGGTCTGTCACTCATTTTTGCTGCGCTCGTGGAGTGCTCTTGCTACTCCTCCTAGGGTTTAGTTCATTGTGAAGTTTTAACTATTAAAATAAGAAGTAAAGACATGAATATATAGAAATTACATTATAAAAAATGATATATTTGACAAAATAATCACTTACAACCATCTCACGATCTCTCTCCATGAGGGAAATATCCTCATGCCCATGCTCAGGTGTGCTCAAGCCCTGTATAAACCATACAAATAGAAATTAAACTACGTGAATCAATAATGGTTTGATTTTTCACTAACTAACATCTATACCAACAAATGTAAATGTAAATTTACTAATTTTCCTCATACCTCTTCTATCAGAGCCATTGAGGATTGTATAGTAGATGTCACACCAATATCCATTGCCCTTGTCAAATTCAGAGGTGTATCATCTCGCAACAACTGAAAATAAAACAACAAAATATTCAACGTAATCAATGATGTGCATATAAACTACACAAATATATTAAGTACTTGATTCATTAGTTAAGCTCTTTATTCTATTACCTGTGTGAAGGTTTGCGTAAATCCACCGCCACTAGGAAGTGTTCCATCCAAACCTCCAATATTAGTTTGTTCAATATCCAAAATCTCATATTAAATTACCATTTGTAAAACAATTCTATTAACATGCAATAAATTTATAATTGTTTACTAGTTACATACCCTAGTGATAGTTGTACTACAAAAATAGGTTGGTGGGGGACCGGTGTATCCAGTCTCAACACTATGACCCTGCAATTTTATTAAAATCATAAAACATTTTTTGTTAATCTCGCATTTCAAAATCAAAATTTAATAAATTAAATTCAATGAACACATGCACTAACTTTTACCTGACTGTCAATGCCATATGCCTCATGCAAAATGTCAGCTACCCTCTCCATCTCCATAGCTGCGGATGGATCTTGCGTACTAGTCTCTTGAGTGTTGGTGGGGTCATATGAACAAGTAGCTCCACAAGATTGACACACATGTGTTCGAAGGCCACCACTCGAAGACTCCCCTGGATGGCATTGTAGAATAGGGCTAGTATGATGGATGACACTCTAGGTCAAAGTGTTGATTTCCTACAATGTCTCTAGGTCATCACTTTCCTTCACGACTGAAGGCATAACAACCTACTCATGAGGTAGCCAAGCGAGAGCTCATCTACCTTGCCGCATAGGATTCGACTGTGCACTAGGTCTATCCTGAGCTGACCCCCCACCTCTCCCCTAGAAATCCCTCATATAAAAATAATTTGGGATTTTGTTCAATATGAACTCACTGTATAGTTTCCTAAGGAAATATTGCGGGACCTCAAAATTGTTGCATGGTGGGTAATCGAAGACCATGTACCACCTATCATAAAACTGCTCCCTAATCTTTTGGTGGTGGCACCAATGGATAGGAAACCTATTCACATTGAGGCTAAGATTTTGATTTGTGTGTGGGTTGGTGAATAATGAGCACAAATCACCTTTTGTAATTTTTAAATCTTTTCAATCCTTGTATGATAGCTTATTTGCATAATAATCCATGGTCGCCTGCCTCCTATCTTTCCATCTAGTTATTTGTTTGCTAATGGAATCTATATTTTTTAACATATCTTTTAATGAATTTTCTAGGGTCATTCTTTCTATGGTTGAACCATTTGGATCACTCAATCTACTGATCAAATCATCAATTCTCTTTTTGTTGTTCTCAATTTCAGTCATTAAATTTTGTTGAGTGCTAGGAGGGGGTTGAGTCATTGGTGGAGGAGGTTGATGTTGTGGTTGATTTTGATCTTGCAGATTTGGTTGGTCTTCTTGTTGAGGATTTTGAGGGTTTTCAAGTTGATTTGAATCTCCTAAAAATTCAAACAAATAGATATCAAATTCAACATAAAACTAACTTATTCAAAACAAAAACCATAGAATCCTTACCTCTCACAGCTCCTCGTCATCATGGCGCCATTGTTGCAAAGAAATAAGGATTGTTGGTGAAGAAATTTGTTAAAATTCTCCTCCTAGAATGCGAGCAGAAAATTGTGGTGGTTTTGGCCGTGGCTGCAAAAAAAACCAGTCGAAATCGAAATGAGAGATTTGCATTTTTTTGTTTTTTAACAGTCAATAACGCGAACGTGTTATAACATGCTCACGTTATTGGTTTGTAGTTTCCGAGCCTCAGGCTCGACATAAAGAGCCATAACGCGAGCATGTTATAACGTGCTTGCATTATGTTTTTTCAAAGATTTTTTAGGGGATGTCCATAGAATTGCTACCCATTTCCATGCACCCACCCATCTCTCTTGATATAACATCTACTTCCAAATATTTCAAAATATTTAATAGTAGGCTTATAACCAAACCACAACTCAAAAGGAGTCTTACCAGAATAACCATTGACATTTACCCAGTAGATAGTATACACAAAAGTGCTTACATCTTCTCTCCAATAGATATGGGGAACATTACCTTCCAACATCATAGTTCTAGAAACATCTAGAATTTTTTTGTTCTTTCTCTCAACAACTCCATTTTGTTGAGGGGTACGGGGAATAGATAACTATCCTTTCATTCCATGCTCTTCATAGAAAGAATTAAACTCCTGGGAAGTGAACTCACCACCTCTATCTGACCTTAAGCATTTAATCTTTAAACTTGTCTCAGTCTCTACCATAGCTTTGAAACTTTGAGACTTTTATAATGCTTCATGTTTTTCTCTCAAGAAAACAACCCATATCATCCTAGAGTAATCATCAATAAGCAACATAAAGTACCTTTATCCTTATAGACTTCTGAATCTAGAGGGACCATATAGACTAGTATCCACCAACTCCAGTACTCCATTAGAATGATGTAGTTTACTCTGAAAAGAAATTCTAGTTTTCTTTCCCATTTGACATTCCTTGCATATAGTGTTAGTAGGATTAACTAGCTTAGGGAGATCTCTAACTTCTTGAGAGGAACTTACTTTGAAAATGTTATCAAAATTCACATGACACAACCTCCTATGCGACAACCAGCTTTGATCAACTTGGGAAATTAAACAACTTTCACTAGCAAATTTCAGGTGGACAATGTTACCTCTTGTCTTTGTACCCAAAGCAATTACATTTCCAAAAATTCCAAGTATCCCGCACTTTCCATCTTTGAACTAAAGATTGTAGCCCTTGTCTACCATTTTTCCAACACTCAATAGGTTATGCTTTAATCCTTCTACATAAAGGACATCATTAGTATTATGTTTACCACCAAAATAAATAGTGCCTCTGCCATGAATCACACCAGAAGTGTTGTCTCCAAATCGTACAACACCACCATCATATTTCTCCAAGCTTATAAAATTTCTTTTGTCACCAATCATATGATGTGAGCATCCACTGTAAATCACCCATTCATCCTTTTCTTCAATTTTGGTTGCAAGAGCTTTCTCAACATTCACATTACTAGCAGATTCAATGGACACCGAACCATTTTCCTTCATAGAAATGAATAACCATCCATCCTCATTTCCATTTTATTTATCAGATTCATCATTAGTAACACGTTCTTCAACATAATAACATTTTTTTTGAAATATAGGCTTATCAAGTTTGAACCTAGGAACTCTTTCAAGACACCTTGATGCAAAATGACCTATCTTAGTGCAAGAGAAAAATTTAATTGGGAACTTTACTTTATACTTACCTTGTCGTCTGGCTTGTCTTTTCACAATCAATGCTTCCAACTCTTCTAACTCTGTTTCTTCATCTTCAATCTATTTCATTTCATCTTCATACTTGAATGTCTTTCTAGAACTTTCTCTTGGATCATATCTCTATTGGTTTCTTCTAGATATAGTAGCCTTAAATGTAGATTCACCAAATTTGCTCAATTCAAAGGCAACAAGCTTTCCAATCAAATATATCTTGTCACATTTGTTACTATCCTGAGTTCTTCAATAGCATGATCCTCCGCTTTGTAAGAAGTAGGAAATGATCTGAGCACTTTAGCCACAATCTCTTCTTCTTCCATGATTTCACCAACATATCTAATACCCATCACTAGTTCATTTAATTTTTGCATGAAAGAAATAATGTTTTCATCTTCACTTATCTTCAAGTTTTCCCACTTGCCTTTCAGACTTTGTAGCTTAGCAACCTTCACTTGTGCATCTCCTTCATACAATATTTCCAACTTCTTCTAGATCTCATATCATGTTCTCAGACCTATCAAATTTTTCATCTCTGAATCAGTCAAGGCACTCAATAATGCTTCTATAGCCCTAGTATTTGTTTCAACTTCTTTGATCTCATCAAGAGTAGAGGGACCATTCTGAGGAATAACATATCTATTATTTGTAATCTTTGAGAAGGGTTCACCAATGCACTTCAAATGACACTCTATTTTGACCTTCCCTAAAGAGTAGTTTGTTTCATCAAATCTAGGACTATCCTTCTTGTATGAAGCCATCTGAGATCACCTCAAGTTTTTAAGATTCTTTAGGGGAACTTTCTTTGATACCAATTTTTGGAAAAACAAGAATATACAACTAAGAGGGGGGGGTGCGGGGGTCAATCAGTTGTCACAAAATTTAAAACTTATTCAACCTTATTAAAATTTAATCTCAGATCTGATATTTAATAGTGAAAGCATGAATCATCAACACATCAAAAAAACAAGAACAAAAATATTTTATACGTGGAAACCTTGTTAGGGTAAAAACCATAGTGGATGTTAGTCCACAAGATTATACCCTATTAGAAGTATAATAAAAAATAAATAAGGAATGCACATGAATTTAGGCACACTACCTCGAGCTCACTACTCAATGAGAAGGCTCACTTCCTTACAAAAAATTAAGATTGAAACCATCAGAAGAATATGAACTGAGAAAATAGATTCTGCAAAAGCCTGATTATAGTTTTAGTTAGGCACAAAAAAACTTCTTCACACTCTTCTCTATGATTGAGTGATCTCATCTTTATTCACACATTTCGTATGCACACTTCACACACTCTTCTTCAAAATCAAGAGAACAATTGCTCTCTCTATATTCACTTCATGGAATTATATCAACAATTTTGTTGGCCAAAAATAAAAGACTAAATTACAAATTGTTGGCCCAAATCATGAACAAATATCAATGCACACCAACCAAAGTTGGTCACAACATAATGAAGTCCTAAATCAAAATCCTTGAAAGTGCCAAGCATTCAAAAATTAATCCACGAGGATCCGCAAAACACTACAACCATCATGTTGGCCAAGAACATGAAAACCCAAATACACAATGAAAAAATCTTTGATCACGATCACACCGATAAATGTAGACATACAACAAAGATAGAGCATGATCTAGAAACATCCACAAATGTCTTAGGAGCATACACAACAACTAGAATTGCCAAAATTTAATTCTCTTCTTCTATAAACATCAACTATAGTAACATAATAACTATAGGAACACAAAAACTCACAACTTGCACAAATATTGATGGACACCTCTAAAATTTTTGGAGTAGACACTAGATAGGCTCAGCAAAAAACCCTTTAAAGCACAACTTTTGAATACCAACATACTGAGTTTTACACTACACTAAACTTCATAGCTTCACAGGCAACTTGCAACATGTTTATTGTAATTTTCTCAATATCCTTGACATATACAACCTTCAAAACATCAAATGATAATAGTGTTGACATCAATGATAACCACATATTAGGAACACAACCATAACATCTAATAGTGTCTACCTAGGAAGTTTGGAGATGTTGTGAGGATTTTGGAAATGCAAAACTATGATCAAAAAGTGCTAAGGAGGACAAAGATTCCCTTACTGTTGTCTTAGTCTCGTGGTTGTTTTTTGGGGCAGATGCAAAATATTTGGATCTTGGAACAAAATCTCAAAGAATCTCAAAAAAATACCCCTGGGACAACTAAGACGCCCAAGGTGGCATATTAGTCCCATTTTGAATTTCAAAAAACTTCTAATGTGATCCTTAGCTCCAAGGTCTTCAATTGCTTCCTCTCAGATCTCAGGTTCTCAAACTTCTGGATTTGACCCTTAGGTGAGTTTCTGTGAAGATGACACCTTTGTGATGCAACTTTGCAACTTTGCAATCTTGCACTCTAAATGATGTTCAAGTCTTCAATCTAAATCTGTAATCACAAGCATACAAGAGATGGAAAACTTTCTGAATGTTAGTGAATGGGGGTTTGCCTTGGTCAAACCCCTTGTTGGTAATTAAACCTTGAAATGAAATAGAATAATGGAGGGAAATGATGAATGAACAACATGAAATGCTACAACTCACCAAACCCTTGTTGTAAAGTCTGCAACCTTGTGAGAAATGGCTAATTGTAATGTACATCTTGAATCAATGGAATGCTTCAATAGATATTGCTTGAATTACTTGCTTTAATCAAAACCCTACATCACACATGTTAGCTCAAAAACACACATGATGCAAGAATCTCCTTTGATATGGTGCTTGAATCTTGATGATGGCTCCAAATGCTTGAAAATTTGCTCTTGATCTCATAAAATTGCCTTAGCAATGAATACTTGAATGCTTGGGTACTTATATATCTTGCTATATGGGAAATGAGAGAAGGAACCTTGTATTTATACTTATCTATGCTTAATATCCTGAAATTACATCACACCAAGATGACATAGGAAAATATTAATTAAAGGAGACTAAATCCTGCCAAAATTTTAAATTGAATCCCAAAAATAAGCCAACGAGGACTAAGATGCCCTAGGTGGCATCTTAGTCTTGAGGCTCAATTCTCGGGGCACAAAATCCAAAAAGGGACCTTTTTAGGTGTGTTCAAAATTAGGGTCTCAAGACCTTTGGGGGACTAAGATGCCCTAGGTGGCAGTTTAGTCCCAACCCAAAAATTAGGGACACATAGATAGAAACATTAAATGCTCATTTTTCCTTTGATGATTGTTGGGATTAGCTAGAAAAAGATGTAGTCTATTAGGCTTTTGGATGAAAAATAAGACCAATTAAGACATAAAGAAGGAAAAATAAAGCAAGGAAGGGCCAAACAAGTGTGAAAATGCAAGGGTATGCCTTTTCCTAGACTACATTTATCCCCCACTTTAGTGAGAAGATGAACTTTCTTCAAAATCACACTAAAGTAGCCAACCACACAATCAAGAGGGGTTCAAATTTACAAATTCTAGTAGATAATATATGAAGCCATAATTAGATCACAAACATACACCATCAAAGACAAGAAAAATAAAAAGGAAAACGAAAAGTGCAACAGATCAAGCTTTGATAGGCCATCCAATGTGGCGGACTGGGTCTAGGCTATTTATCCAAAAGGTTTACAAATGGAATGTGTTGTCCACTATGCAAAAAAAATTGCATAATCACACGGGCTAGTGAAGCTAGGTGTCCACTAGGTGAGCCCAAAGAGGTCCATATCAAATTCATACCCCCATGACTATGATAAGGACAAAAATAAAATGCATGGTCATAAGGGCTAGTGAAACTAGTTGTTCACTAAGTGAGCCCCAAGAAACCATATCAAAGGCATACCTCCATGAATTTAATAAGGCACAAGAAAAAACACAACATTAAAGCGGGATGCTCAAAGGTAGTTGGATTAGTTCGTGCGAGGTCTTAATCTTAGGGGACATTGTTCCTAATGTCTCCAAAAGAGGACCAATCAAAGGATAAAAGATTCACAACTTAGGGAATGCAGTGTGTTACATCACAACTAAGAGGAATGTAATATGTTAAGATAGATCATGCTCTTGAAGGATATTACTCCCAATGTCACAAAAAAGAGGAAAATACATCTCATGAAGTAAGGAAATCATGTCAAGGAACATGAAAAACAAATACAAATGAAATCATGCCAAAATAATGCCAATGTATGCCCCCACTTTAAATAAATTGCTAACACCATACTGTGAGCAATTACTTTAAAATAGAAAAAAATGGAAAAGAGGGTTGCCCCCCAGAAATACACAAGGGATCGATGGATTCGAGGTCAATATCTATCTTTGCTGCAATGATATTAGAGAGCTCAAAACTGACATCATTCCCCAAATACACATAGAACTGGAAGAATGACACAAAGAGAGTAAAAAAAAAAAAAAACCTTTGAGTTAACATGGAAGAGACATAGGGTGTCTTGATGCCGTGCATCATCCCCAAAAGGAAAACACAAGACAAAAGAGAAAATGAAAAAAGGTTTACAACATATAGAAGAATGAAGGTACAAATAGAGGAATACACAAAGAGAGATAAGAATAAACTATAACATCATAGGGGATCACAATACACACGTGCAATCACACAAATAAGAAATGAAAAGGACTAGTAAAGCACATGCAGATCACTAGCAAGAGGGATCACATCAAGTGTTGCACTAGGAGAATCACCAAGTTCAACATGTGGTGCATCACTTAGTTCAGGAGGATCATGGCAGTTGTTATTGTCTTAGATCATAGAATAATAGAATAACAAATTCAATTCATTATGCACTTATTCATTAATTTTAGCTATTTCTTCATCATCATCCAAATTAACCACAATAGGAGGACGAATGATAATATCCGTAGAAGGTGTTGGTTCTTCTTATGTTGGGGGAATAGGATGTATTTGTCCATGTAAGAGAGGAAGGTCATTGTTTATTGCTTCTGTTAGATTTGGATTGTGATTTTCAATGTTGTTTTCTTCATTCATCTTTCGAGCAATAGCATGACATCTACGCCTATGCTCTCAATCATTTATGTTTCTTTTATTACGATTGTAAAGTTGTGCTTGGGTAGGAGTAGGGTTTTCAACCAAAGGTTTCTTTTCTTCTTGTGAGGGAAGAATGGAAGAAGCCATGGAAGGTTGTTCAACCACTTTCTCTTTTGCTTTATAAATTTTCTTAGGAGGTGGATTAGGATTTGTTTGGATTTCTCTTGGTCTTTTGTAGGAAATAGGCAAGGGATTTTTGATGGTTGGGTCTTGGTTTGATTGAAGGTTGTTAAGCTTACTATTTATTTCTTGAAGAGTTGGAGGTTCAATCATGGGTGGAGGAATATTTCCAAGGGATAACTTGGTTATGCATTTTGCTTTGAACTTTTGGAAGGATAGATAAAGGAAGTCCTCAAGGGGTCTTATAGGTTCCATGGGCTCAGGCCATAAATAATGTAAGGAAAATTTTCCACAAGAAGACGAACGGATAATCCATTATGATTCATAGTGAATATTTTATTAGTGATTGGAAAATTTAAGCACTTATGGATAATAGATGGGACCGCCTTAATGGAGCAAAGCCATTTGTAGCCTAACTTCACAAAAAAATGGTTTGAATTAGAGATGATAGATTTGATTTCTTAGGTCCTCCTTGTAAAGGGAGTGTGATCAATCCTATTGTAGCATGAGAAAAACCATCATGCATTTTAATTCATGCTTTAGGTTTATCATATCTATCTTGAGTAAGTTCATGAACATATAAGAGTTCTTCTATGATCACATTCTCTCCACAAATGGGATCAATTAAAATCCCAGGAGTGGGCTTGTTATTGATTCTTCTGACTATGTAAATAGGACCATTAGGTGCATGTTCAATTGTTTCTTTTGAAGAGAAAGTAATATAAGTAGGCATTATAGTTTTCTATTTACGAGGCTCAATGTCAATCACTCCTATCATTGTACTAATAGGAATTTGGTCATCAGTATCCATAGGATTTTTTTCATTATTATTCATAGGATTTTGTTCATTATTGCTCATGTTATCATCATCTATGTCGACATTCATCACATCGGGCTCAGTTTCAGTCGCCTAAACAAATGAAATATTGTGGTTAGGCATGGGATTGGTAAATATTTTCAAGTTTTGGTTAGGAGGAGCTACAAATTTATTACCTTTGTCATTTACACCTCTAATTTGAATGTGATTGGAATCGATGAGGTCTTGCACAATATGTTTAAGACACTTGCATTGTTTTGTATCATGTCCTTTTTGTTTGTGATAAGCACAATAGGCATTATTTCTAAAGCTTGGAGGTAATAGCTTGCTAGGGTCAAGAGGTCAGACGAGAGGTAAGGTAAGCATGTTCTTGTTTAATAGTTGAGTCATGATATTGTAAAGGGTGTTGGGTAAAGGTGTGAATTATCTTTACGGATACCCAAATATATAAGAATTACTCTTTTTGATAGAAGCTATTTGGATATCAACTTGTTGGGTGGGTTGGGACGTAGGGTTTAGTTGAAGGAAACTTTTATTTTTTCTTCAGAAAGGTTGGTAGGTGTTTTTCTTTGATGATTCGAACTTTTTAGGATGAGTAGAAGTGGGTTTCAGTTCAATACTACCTATAGAATTCTGATAATCATGAAGGGAAATGCATAAGTGCATGAATGAAGGTAATTTCATCATCGTAAGCTTGTCTCATATTTTTCTTTGTAAATTTTCTATGAACATATTTTGGAGGTGAAAATTAGGAATCTTCACACTAATTTGGAAATAAAGCGATTAGTAACATGAAATAAAATCGGTGACTTTTTCACCCTCATTTTTCTTACATCTCATCAAATCAACTAATCTCATTTTAGGAACCATATGCACTTGGAAATGGTTAATAAAGGCTTCAACAAGTTCATTAAATGAATGAATTGAGTTATTCAATAGTGTGGAAAACCAATCCAAGGCAATGTCTTTCAAGGATCGGGGAAAAAGCTTAGCCAAAAGTTTGTCCTCAAGGATAAAGTCACTACATAAATCAATAAAGGCATTTACCTGATTAGCAAGATCTCCCTTTCCTCCATATTTCTCAAATCTAGGGATCTCTATACCTCGTGGCACCAGATTTCTCAATATTTCCAAGGATAATGGGTTTCTTTTGACATAGTATGAAGGTGGACCATTTTGATTTTGATTTATGGTAGAAAATTGACATTCAAGGGATGAAAATATTTTTAAGAGGTGGTTAATGATAGAGTAATTACTTGTGGTTGGAAATGGAGGTGAATATGGTGGTGGTGTGTATGTGTTGGAAGGAAAAATGAATGGATTACTTGTGGGAGGATGTATGAGATTAGATGCCACATATGTATAAGGAACACTAGTGGAAATGTGTGAGGTAGGAAGGATATTGCTATTTGGTTTCATCGTTGTGGTCACTTGAGGAGTTTTATAGGTGGGAATGGATGAAGGGGGAGGAGTTTGATTTCCTCCTTGGTATTGCACATTGTTTGAAGCATCGACACCATTAGTGGTGGATGGAAGATGTTTTCAAAAGATGTGAGCTACGCTATGCATACCTTCCATTCCTTCATCACATTCCATCATGTTGTGAAGACTATCTATGGTAGGTATAACAGTGTTGGAATTTTTTTTAGTACTCACACTATCTTGTAAATGGGCTGGGTCTTTATGCATTTTCATTATGTTTTATTGAGGAATATGATTAATCATTGTTTGAACACTTGGAATAGGAATTATGGGTAAGGTAGGCATGGAAAATGAGGTATCAAAGGTATGGTCTATGCTTAGTGAACTAATACCAGCACTAGGAGTAAGAGAGATTGATAACCTAAGATCCATAATGAGTCTTTTATCATAGAATTCCATGAGTCTCACACTTCATCTAACCATAGTATTAGTGGTACAACTCATACAAGGGATAAACCAAGGAAAGTACAATGAACACAATCTCTTATGCTTACAATTACACTTGAAATGAAGTAAATTGGAATAATAGTAATTCTGCAAACTAAAATAGAAAATAGAAAACAACCAACAGAGCAATTTAAAACCCTAAAAATTTGAAAGTAAAATTTAACAGGGACTAAGACACGAGGAAGGGCATCTTTGTCCTCCTGATGAGATTCTAAAGTTCCAAGGACTCAAACAAAAAAAAAATAATAGAGACAGGATTCTGAGCCAAAAACCTTGAAAGGGACTAAGATGCTAGGAAGGGCGTTTTAGTCCTAGAAGAGGTTTATGTTAGATTTTTTTTTTTTTTTGGGATGTCTACAATGTTTATAGGTTGCCTATTCAAGGATCTGATGTTTGGAAACAAAAAACTATGTAAATGGATGAAAGGAAAGGTAACTTGTAACAAGCAATTGAATGCAAAGTTGAATTCATTTTTGTCCATTTTCAATGCATTAACAATGTTTCTAAATGCAATTGGAATGATTAACAATGCACTTTTTAGTTTTTCCAATGATATGAGATGATGCAAAAAAGTAAAAATACAACCTATATGCACTTTCATTAATGCAAATATGAGAAACCCTAGATGCAATTTCACTAATGCAAGATGCAATAAACCCTAGATGTACTTTCACTAATGCAAGATGCAATGAATGCAATCTATATCTAAGAATATAATAGGTTCCAAATCAAAAAGTGAATGCTCAACAAGGTCAGGTTTACCAAATAATAGTTGTGTGTAATGTAACTCCCTTTTCCTACAAATCATTCAAAGATGTCCTAGGAGTCCTAAATGGATTGACTATAAAACTCATAAGGTGAGTCAATTCTCAATTAGGAATCCCTAGGAAGGGGGGGTTCTTTAAGGCTTTTAGGGGGTTCACCACCAACCAAATTCTTGGAAAGACAAATAAGTATTTAACCTACAAGACCTAGTTATGCAAGCTAAATGTGAGATGAAAATGATGAAATTATGCAACAACAAGATAGGATGTGTGTACCTAGGAAGTATAGAGATGTGAGGATTCTAGAAATGCAAAAATATTGTCAAAAAGTGCTATGGAGGACAAAGATGCCCTTACTATTGTCTTAGTCTAGATGCTATTTTTTGGGGAAGATGAAAAATCTTCAGATCATAGAACAAAATCTCAAAGAATCTCTAAAAAATACCCCTAGGAAGACTAAGATGGCCAAGGTGGCATACTAGTCTCGTTTGGAATTTTTGAAAACTCTGAATGTGATCCTGAGCTCCAAGGTCTACACTTGCTTCCTCTTAGATCCTAGGTTTTTGAACTTCCAGATTTGACCTATAGGTGAGTTTCCATGAAGATGACAACTTTGTGATGCAACTTTGCAACTTTGCAATCGTGCACTCCAAATGATTTTCAGGTCTTCAATCTAAATCTGCAATCACAAGCATACAAGAGAGGGAAAGCTTATTGAATATTAGTGAATGAGGGTTTGCCTTGGTCAAACCCCTTGTTGGTAATTAAACTTTGAAATGAAATAGAATAATGGAGGGAAATGATGAATGAACAACATGCAATGCTACAACTCACCAAACCATTGTAAAGTTTGCAACCTTGTGTGAAATGGAAAATTGGAATGTAGATCTTGAATCAATGGAATGATTCAATAGATCTTTCTTGAATTGCTTGCTTGAATCAAAACCCTACATCACACATATTAGCACAAAAAAATACATGATGCAAGAATCTCCTTTGATATGATGCTTGAATCTTGATGATGGCTCCAAATGCTTGAATAATTTCTCTTGATCTCATAAACTTTCCTTAGGAATGAATACTTGAATGTTTGGATCCTTAGATATCTTGCTATATGAAAAATGAGAGAAGGAACATTGTATTTATACTTCTCTATGCTTAATATCCCGAAATTACATCACAACAAGCCGACATAGGAATATATTAATTAAAGGAGGCTAAATCCGACCAGAATTTGAAATTGAATCCCAAAAATAATCCAAGGAGGACTAAGATGTCCTAGGTGGTGTCTTAGTCCCGAGGCTCAATTATCAAGGCACAAACTCTAAAAAGGGACCCTTTTATGTGTGCTCAAAATCAGGGTTTCGAGACCTTTGGGGGACTAAGGTGCCCTAGGTGGAATTTTAGTCCTAACCTAAAAATTAGGGACACATAGATAGAAACATTAAATTCTCATTTTCCCTTTGATGATTGTTGGGATTACCTAGAAAAAGATGTAGTCTATTAGGCTTGTGGATGCAAAATAAGCCCAATCAAGACATAAAGAAGGATAAATAAAGCATGATGGGCCGAAACAAGTGTGAATATGCAAGGGTCCGCTTTTTCCTACACTACAATCACATTCTCTCCACAAGTGGGATCTATTAGTATCCCATTACCAGACTTGTCATAGATATAGAAGGCTATGTAAAGAGGACCATCAGGTGCATGTTTAAGTATGCCACTTTGTGAGAAAGCGATATCAAGAGGCTTTTTAGTTTGGCCCTTATGAGGAATGATGTCTATAACTCCTACCATGTCATCCATAGGATCATTATCATGTTGAATATAATCATTTTTATCATCATCCGTATCAACATTCATCACATCATTCTTTGTAGTTTCACTGGCTTTGACAAATGAAATACTATGTTTTGGCATGGGGTTGGTGAAAATTTGAAATTTTTGGTTAGGAGGGGCAACAAAATTATTTCCTTGATCACTAACACCTCCAATGGAAAGACGGCCGAAATCAATGAGATCTTGTACAAGATGTTTAAGACACTTGAAATGTTCTGTGTGATGTTCGTTTTGTCAGTGATAATGGTAATAAGCATTTGATCTAAAGCTCAGGGGTAAAGTCTTATTAGGATCGAGTTTTTTTATGGGAGGTAAGGTAATCAATTTCTATTCTAAAATTATGGACATTATGTTATGAAGGGTATCAGGTAAGGGAGTGAATTGTATTTTCGGGCCTTGATAGCTAAAGGGTATAGTGGCTTTAACAAAAACTACCTAGTTATTATAATTTTGAGTTTTTTCTTTGAGGGGGGTTGAATTGAAGGAACCCTTAATTCTATTTTCTAAAAGTTTGGGAATTATTTTGGCTTGCGGGCTCAGATTTCTCAATTCGGCTATAAGTGGATTTTGTATCTCGACTACTAACCAATTTTTTATAATCATGGAGGGAAGTAAAAAATTGCATTGAAGGATGGGAATTTCATCATGCTGAGCTTATCTTGGATCTCTCTTTACAAATTTTCTATAATCATCTTTTGAAGGTGAGGGTCGAGGACCTTGACATCGATTTGGGAATAAAGCGATTGATAGCATGAGATAAAGTCAGTTATCTTTTCATCTTCTTTTTTATTGCATCTCATCAAATTGGCCAAGGTCATCTTAGGGGTCATATGCACTTGTAAATGGTTGAAAAATGCCTCAGTAATTTCACTGAATGAACTAACTGAGTTGTTTGGTAAAGAAGAGAACCATTCCAAGGCAGTATCTTTTAAGGGCCTAGGGAAAAGCTTAGCCAACAACTTATCATCAAGGAAAAATTCACTACATAAGGTAGTATAAGTATTAACATGGTTAGAAGGATCTCCCTTTCCTCCATATTTATCAAATCTAGGCACCTCTACACCTTGTGGCATTGCTGTTCACAATATCTCCAAGGATAATGGTTTTTCTTTTGACATAATATGTAGGTGGGCATTTTGGTTTTGGTTGATGGTGGAATCTTTATTTTGAAGAGATGAAATAATTTGGAAGAGTTGATTTATGAGAGGATAATTTATTATGTTATGAGATGGAAGTGAAAAGGGTGAGGGGTTGTATGCATTTGAGGGAAAAGTGAATGGAATTCTTATAGGTGGTAAGGTGGTAGGAGATATGACGTGTGATGCCACATAGGAAATAGGGATGCTAGCAAGAATAACCAAGGAATGAATCACATTACTAGTTTTTTGCATTGTTGTTGTGACTTGAGGGTTAGTATAGGTAGATATCAAGGAAATTGTTGTGGAAGGAGGAATTTGAGTTCCTCCTTAGCTTGTGACATTGCTTATTGGTAAAGGACAACTAGTGGTTGGGGGGAGGTGTTTTCCAAAGATTTGAACTATTGTTTTTACAAGTTGAAGTCCATCTTCATTTTCAAGCATGTGGTGAATGTTATCTATAGTGGGGATGGAACTATGTGAAATGTGAAACATGGGTCAATGAGTTTGACTCATAAGACTACACGGTTGAATCTTGATAACAATATCATAATGTGGGATATTATTTTTCACTTGGTGTTGTAATTTTGCAAGGTCCTCATGAATTTGGATTATGTTTATTTGTGGGACACTATCATTCCTTGTTTCAAATTGCATACTACTTGAAGGCAAAGAGTTGTTAAGGCCCAAGGGTATGATGCATACCTAGTGTACTAGTGTCAATACTAGGAGTGAAAGAGCTAGATAACTCAACATCCACAATGATTGTGCTATCGTGGAATGAAATGAGTCTCGAAATTTATCTCACTATAGTATTATCAATAGGACACCAAATACTCATAATGCAAATGCAATGCAAGCTAAGACCAATGAAATGACTATAACAAAAAAAATTGGAAACTAAAACAGAAAGGTAATAACAACAAACAAAAACTCAGGATAGAGAACTTCAAATGCTAGAAAATGCGATTCAAAATATGCAGAGGGATTGATTTGCCCAAGGTGACGAATGAGTCCTAGTAGTGATTTTTTTGAGAATTTTCAAAAAAATTTAATTGGATTTAATACTTTTTATGTTTTATGATATGTATGTTAAATGAAAATGCATATTTTGTTTGATTTTCAATGAAATTAGATGCAAAAATGAGCTTTCACTAATGCAAAAATAGAAACCCTAAAATGCAAATTAATTGATGCAAACCCTAAAGAAATGTTAATGCAAGTAAGATCTAGGATGAAAATGCACTCCAAATGAGAATTTTAATGTTCTTAATGTAGACACCTAAAAATGACTTAGGCTTGCAAGCAATATTTTACCACCTTTCGTCCTAGCATAATTATAACATTCTAATTATGTTTCTAACCCACATTCAACTATTAATTAAATAATTCATAGTTATTTAATTAATTCATAATCTCTCATTCTTCATGATTATTAAATAAATAAGTCTCATTTATTTGTTTTAATATGTCAGTAATTGTCAAAGTCTTCTAATAATTAAATAAAGACATCAATTTATTTAATTAATCCTTATCATTAAAGTCATCTTGATTATTAAATTAATATATTTTAAATATATTGATTTAATTCCTAAATCCTCTCTTAATTAAATAAATTCATTTATTTATTTAATTAAGTAATTATCTCTTCTAAATTAAATAATTATTATTAATTATTTAATTGCCTTTTGTGACATTTCCCTATTTTTAAATAAAACAATTTATTTAAAAATGACTTCACATAGTTAACTGATTCTTCTTTTAGTAATTGATTTCAAAAATCAATTACTCATTATCTCACAAATCTTTATTTTGAATTAATTTAATTCAAAATGAAAATATTCTTCTACAAATCAAGTAATTTCTAAAATTATTGATTTTCTAAAATCTTATCCTCTTGTCTTCTGATTTTTGCTATTTTCATCTCAACTGTCACATTCAGTCTTGATTTAATTCAATTTAATTAAATCTTATTCACACATATGGGTATTTTTCCCTAACCCTAATTGTGGGTTGCCTTATTGAATCTTGATCTTTGATTCTAGGGCATTCCTCAATCTCTCATCTTGTCCGTCCGTTTAAGATTGCATTTTCTATAAATGATAATCTTGATCTCATTTTCGGATCCATGATCATTTGCTCAAGAGATTTTTATTATAGGCATTTCATTCTCACATTTTAGGCTTTGACTGATTTGACTATTTGCATAATAGGAGTAATATTCTAGATTGCAATAGTTTATTTTTCAAATCCTTCAAAGGTATTGCTAAGGCTAGGCATTTTAGAGTTTGCTCACAAAGCTGAGAGCATTCATTTTTATCACAGCAATCTCAAGAAGGTACAATGGAAGTGAAGCATCGAGGAGAGAAGACATGGGTGAGATCAATCTAGTTCATTTCTTTTATGTCTATTCTCTATTGTATTCCATTGTTATATGATCTCATATACAGGATTTATAATGTTCAACTAACAAATCTATGTTGCCAGTTTTTTGTTTTTATTTTTTATTTTTTTTGGGATTAAAAAGAACCAACCCTAGGATAGACATCTAATTGGAAATCTATCAATCCTAGGATAGGCAATCTAATTTGGAATTTACCAACTCTAGGATAGTCACCACACCTTAATTGTTGGTTAAAAATGAATCCCATGCATGTTGTGAAGCAATATGTTCACTTAGTTTAGATAATCTTCATTTGGGCTTAAAATTGAACATCTTTTTGCTATGTTTGTGGGGTAATAGGTATATGCTCTCCCCTTTACTGGGTGATCAAAAAACCAGACTTACCCATTTTTCTTTATGCGTTTACTGCTTTATTACAACCTTTAAAAGGCCTGTCGTAGTGGGAAAAAGTACTCACCCTAAGTGGGAACAACCAAAGCCAGGTTTTCCAACCCACTATAATCAAAAGCGAATTCGGGGAAAGTCCACAATTCGATGATAGTGTGCAAAGATAACCATCCCCAAAAATTTTGTTCTAAAGGTTGGGAGGTCTCCTGAGGGAGTTTATCATTTGCCGCACCGAATGAAAACCTTGACTAAGAACCATAGTGTAGAAGCTAGCCGAGTCAGTAGCCAGGCATTGTCTCAATCACGGTGTAAGGGGAGGGAAGAATCTCCCCCTAAGACACTCACCATATAATCACCATGGACTGTTTTCTCAGGGGATTCTGTATCCGCTTCCGTCAACTTGAGTATGCACCTGAAAAAGACAAAAACACGGGTGCCCTCTAGGGGGTGACATGGCTGTGTGAGTCGACTTGATTTTAAGATGTGGGTTGTGATTGTTACGATGACCCTTTGACTATTAAGAGTGAGTCTGCTTGAGCATACATTTAATGTTTTAATTTCTATGTGTTTGCGAACTGTTTTCACACATACTTCAACAAATTGAAAATCTGGGTCAAACAAACCGGTCAAAACTGCAAAACAGTGTTCGAATTTCTAAAAAAAATGTTCTTTGCAACGCAATCACTCTGATGTGCCGTATTTGAGTCATCCTGAGCTGCATTCACTCTGATGCACTGTGACTGAAAATATTGAGTCACATTTTCAAGTGTCCCACTGCATTTGTCATCCCGAGCTGCATTTGCCTATTCTGAGCCGCATTTGCCTATTTTGAGCCACATTTCCTAGTCTCAGCGCATTTGCCTATTCAAACGCCATATTTGTAAAGTTCAAATCGCAATTGCATAATCTTGAGTCGTATTTTCTCTCACCAACTACAATAAACCTATCAAGCTACATTTGTAATACCAAACATCGCGTTTGTAGTTTCAAATTGCAATTGATTACTGATGAGTGGCATTTGCCATCCCAAACCGCATTTGATGTCTAGAACACCGTATTTTCCATTTTGCAGAACAAACTACAAAATCCTGCAACGCATCTAAGTTATCACAATGCATGTGCTTCTTGGAATGACACATCTGATACTACACTACATTTGATACCTAAAATGACGTATCTGCCTATCATTTGGAAAAACAAATTTCCTGTCAAAAACCGAAGGCCAAACTTTTGCAATCAAATTTTACTGACATCCTTTTCCGCTAGTCTCTATTGGAAACCAACAAGGCACTTGTCCAAGTCATCCATCTTTGCATTTTAGTCTTCAGCTAGCTTGCAATCCATCATCATCATCTTCATAGGCAAAGTCTAAAGTCCTCAAAAATTTTGCACACCTTTGGCATAGGCAAACTTTCCTTCCTTTGTCAAACCATTTGTCTCAAAAATACATTGTCATTGGACCAAGTCAAAACAAATCGATCCTAAATCATTGTCCTTTTGGTGAGCTATTTCCAACTCATAAGTCTAGTGTGGAAGTCTCACCTTGTCATTTTATCATCTTGTCCTACAAATTAGTCCATTGACAATCCAAATCGAGACATTTGGCCAGACTTTGAGTGGTTAGAAAACCTTTCCTCAAAATCATTCGACATAAGGCATCCCATTTTATCACTTTGCATTGTCCCTTTGCATAGTCTTAGTCTCATTTCATCCACCATCATGTCTTCAAATCACTATGACATGCTTGCTAGTCAAATTGAATGCCAATTCAATAGTAAGGGTCAAACACAACTTGATAGAGACTTCAAAACGCTATACCTCCAATGCAAGTCCAAAAGCACCTCACCCTCTAGTCCTCCATCCATCTATCCCTCTTACCAACAAGCCACAAGTCCTAGTCCTCTATCCATCTACTATCAAGGGCCTCCTAACACCATCCATGGCACTGAGTCACAACAAACTTCCATTAGTCATACCCACCCTAACTTTGACAAGAGAAACCAGCCATCCATCAATCCATTCCAAGCCTCCACATCATATCTTAGTCCTCCATCCACGTCATATCAAAATCTTCCATTCATGTCATATCCCAGTCCGTCATCATCTTCTAGTCCTCCATCCACGTCATATCAGAATCTTCCATTCATGTCATATCCTTGTCCGTCATCATCTTCTAGTCCTCCATTCATGACAACTCCTTGTCATGCACCAATCCATTTTGTCATGAAAACATATCTAGTCATGGTCTCCAAATTCCCATCCCATCTCCTAAACTTGAGGATACATGTCAAGAGGCAAGTCCAAAGCACAACATTATAACATCACCATCATGTTAAGATCAAAGTAGTCCATTTCATGACTCCATCTTTGCGTCCATTCAAGAAGTCCTTTTAGACAATAATGGCATACCAAATACACCTATCTTTGGTCAAGAGTCCATCCAAAACCATGTCATTCAAGAGGAACCTATCTTCTTTCAAGACACTACTTCCAATCATGACATTCAAAATGCGCCCATCTTTGATCAAGACACTATCTTTGATCAAGAAGTCCAAAATAATCCACTTCTAGACCTATATGCCATTCACAATGAAACGCTTGAAGATGATTCCATTCAAACTTCAAGTAATGACACTCCCAAAAGTGAGACACTTGCCTCCATGGGACACATAGATGATCTACCACTAGAACAAGAATATTCTAGCATGGACATATTTGAAAATGATCAAGCCATAGCAGAATTCAGTGGGCTCTCTGACAATGACCATGAAGATGGTTTTGACATAGACTTGGAAGCACCAACAAAATTAGACTGAAGATATTAATAAAAAATCTATCCAACATGTCAATAAAGCTACAACATCCTATCACTTAGGATCATCTATCTTTTTCAGAGCAGGCTTTCTTACAAAGGAGAAGATTTCAGGCACTAATTTCCCCAATAATGATGGGTTAGCATCTTGCTTCCAAAGTAACAAGTATCCCATCGCAGGCAAAATTTGTCAGAACATGCATTATCAGGGAAAAGGATTAGGCCTACACAAGCAAGGAATTATGGAACTCGTACAAGTTCAAGCACATTATAGACATCAAGGTCTTGGCTATCCATCAGTTGGAAAATCAAATGATGTTAGTGGTTCCTCCTCGATATTGGGGGCAACTTTATCTAATACAAATGTCAAAAAGGGTATCATGAGTAGTCCTTGTCATAAGATTGTTGCCAATACCCCTTCCGTCCACACCCCAAACCATCATTCCATCATGAATAAACCTTCCATTTGGAACCAACAAAATTCTTACAAAATACAAAATCAAACGTCAAAGGCCATCAAATCAGACAAAAATTCAAGTGGACAAATGAAGCTAAAATGGATCCCAAAACAAACGGGATCAAGTCAAGAATCAGGCAAAGCAACTATGGAAAATTCAAAAGTCAATCAAAATGTGGAGCCACAACATAAGAGGACTCCCACATACAATACATGTCCACCTCCATCAAAATGGCCATCAAGAAAGACATATAAAAGTGTTGGTTCCAAACACTATCTTAACCTAACACCCAAAGTTTGGAGAATAAAAACAGCTGCATCCAAACATCCAACCAATCCGTCCATGTCCACCATCATCCATCATAATCCTACATCATCCTTAAAGTCCAAACATCCCATGTCAAAAATCCGTCGCATCTTGGCAACAACTCTCTATCATAAGGACTCTCATGGCACTCTATCACAATGTGCGTATTTTGATAAAGCCAACTCTAGTATCAACAAAGATCACAATGACATCAATCGGGTGTATGCAAGTGCTATCATCCTGACAAGACAACTACTTCAAAAAGGTCACTATTGGCATGTCATGGCACTAGTCTCTACATCAGCATCGTCAAAGGCTTCAACACAGTCAGTGGTCATATAAAGCATCAAGGCTATTCGGCAAAAATGCAAAAAAATACAAAAAAATCAAAAATCAAAAAAATCGTCCCTAGATGAAAACCTGGCAAACAGGCGTCTTGGTGACACCAAAAAAAATCAGAAAATATCAAAAACGGTGAAGAGAAAAATTTCGTCCAACAGTGAAAACATGGCAAACAGGTGCTTTGGATAAGTACCATGATGAAAACCTGGCAAACAGGCATCATGTGTAGAATAAACCATCTATGTGGACCATTACACTTGGGGGCAAGTTATTTCATCTCCCATACATTTCCTATGGCATTTCCATCCATCCATGTGAGCCTTATCATCCATTGTCCCACCTATTTTGATCATGACAAAGACTAAGACACAAACACAAATCTTGCTTTGGAAAAATTTTTGACATGTCTATCTTCGGGTCATACCTTAGTCAAAATATCATATCATTACCTTCATAGCCTCCTTTTTTCTATATGACATCATCCTTGGAGACCATATGATAATTCTCCTAGTCCAAGCCATCAATTGCCTTATACCTATCACCCATCTTGGTTTCCCTTGTCAATAGTTTATAGATCCTTTGTCATTCTATCCAGTCCTCATCAAGTCATTTCAAATGCAACAACATGGCACCCTAGCACATTATCCAAAACATTCCTTGGCTTTGTCCCTAGACCTGCTGCAAACTTTTATACTCTTGTCATAACATTGTCATCTTCACGTTGTTTCGGGATGTGTCCTTCCCACGTCAAACAACATTGTCATTTTCACATTATTTTCGGGATGTGTCCTTCCCACGTCAAACAACGTTGTCTTTGTCATCATCACCTATCCATTGGTATTCAACTTGGCTAGCAGCAAAATCATGGTTGTCCTTGGATTCATGAGTGTCAGCATCATCCACATGCATTTGTCACAATTTCCATAAAACATCAAAAAGTCATAAAAATCAGAAAAAGTCCTGAAAAAGACCTAAAAATTTGAAAATTATCCTGAGAAAATACAAAAACATCCAAATCAATGTCAAAATCCAAAAAAAAAAAAAACAAAGTCAAAATCAATTTCTGTCTGGTCAATCCAATTAGTCTTGTCAGTCATTCTTTGTCATCTGTTCCAACTATGTTGTCTCTGCGCCTTTGCTACGTAGGCTAGATTCATCTTTGAATCCCTGAGACATTAGGTCAGTCCCTTTAGGTTTGTCAAAATAAAATCGTCAGTCAAACTTGGTCACGTCTTTTAAAATAGTCATTTGAAATTTCAAACGTCAAAATCAAGTCCAAATCAAACAACATAGTCCAATCAATCATGCAGTCAGCATCTATTAGCTTGCCAAAACATTGGTCAAAATATCACTCTTGTCACTTTTTGGTCCTCTTCAAGATGTGTCCTTCTTGGATTTGGATCTCGTCAAAGTATCATTTTCCTTTTCAGGATGTGTCCTTCTTTACCATAGGCACCGTCAAACCATCAGAACCTATCAACCTATCAAGCTTTCAAACAATTAATCTTCAACAAACAAACATTGGCAATACAAGTAAATGGTTGTTCATTTTTGGCTATTTTGTCTTATCTTTTTATTGACTTGTCTTTTGGTCATGTTACTAGCTACCTTGAGGATGTCCCATGAAGGATTTAGAGGTGCGACGACGTCTCATGACCTATTTTATTTTTCTTTGGCTGCTGTCTGTGGATTGTCTTGACAAAAAGACTGGGGCAAATGTGCCTCTAGTATGAGTTAGGACATTCCTTGTCTGCAATTGTCTGTCTTGCAATTGGATGACCTTGCACACCTTGGTCTATGTTATACCCTGGTGTTTGTTGTCCATTTGTGTCATTTTTACCGCCCAATGATGATTTGAGCAACACGTATTAGCACCCTGGCAAATATTGAAGGATTTTAACATGCATTTCATTTTCCGCACTAACTTGCATTTCCTTCTATCCTAGCATTCATCTTTTTCTCTCTACCATTTCTTTGTCTCGTCATATTCTAGTCTTCTCATTAATTTCAAGAGCACGCCCGTGTTCTTGGAACCCAACTGTCCTCTTGAGGGGGCATACTGCTACCTCCTTGTCATTCTTCCTCAACTTATTTTGCACTGGGGCATGTTCTGGACTTGTTTTCTTTGCCATAACGCGACAAGCTGCATTATGACAAAGAGGGGCAAATGTAGACACCTAAAAATGACTTAGGCCTACAAGCGACATTTTATCACCTTTTTCCCTAGCATAATTATGACATTTTAATTATGTTTCTAACCCACATTCAGCTATTAATTAAATAATTCATAATTATTTAATTAATTCATAATCTCTCATTCTTCATGATTATTAAATAAATAAATCTTATTTATTTATTTTAATATGTCACTAATTGTCAAAGTCTTCTAATAATTAAATAAAGTCATCAATTTATTTAATTAATCCTTATCATTAAAGTCATCCTGATTATTAAATTAATATATTTTAAATATATTGATTTAATTCCTAAATCCTCTCTTAATTAAATAAATTCACTTATTTATTTAATTAAGTAATTATCTCTTCTAAATTAAATAATTATTATTAATTATTTAATTATCTTTTGTGACATTTCCCTATTTTTAAATAAAACAATTTATTTAAAAATGACTTCACATAGTTAACTGATTCTTCTTTTAGTAATTGATTTCAAAAATCAATTACTCATTATCTCACAAATCTTTATTTTGAATTAATTTAATTCAAAAGGGAAATATTCTTCTACAAATCAAGTAATTTCTAAAATTACTAGTTTTCTAAAATCTTATCCTCTTGTCTTCTGATTTTTGCTATTTTCATCTCAACTGTCACATTCAGTCTTGATTTAATTCATTTAATTAAATCTTATTCACACATATGGGTATTTTTCCCTAACCCTAATTGAGGGTTGCCTTATTGAATCTTGACCTTTGATTCTAGGGCATTCCTCAATCTCTCATCTTGTTTGTCCGTTCAAGATTGCATTTTCTATAAAATGACAATCTTGATCTCATTTTCGGATCCATGATCATTTGCTCAAGAGATTTTTACTATAGGCATTTCATTCTCACATTTTAGGCTTTTACTGATTTAACTATTTGCATAATAGGAGTAATATTCTAGATTGCAATAGTTTATTTTTCAAATCCTTCAAAGGTATTGCTAAGGCTAGGCATTTTAGAGTTTGCTCACAAAGCTAAGGGCATTCATTTTTAGCACAACAATCTCAAGAAGGTACAATGGAAGTGAAGCATGGAGGAGAGAAGACATGGGTGAGATCAATCTAGTTCATTTCTTTTCTTTCTATTCTCTATTGTATTCCATTGTTATATGATCTCATATACAAGATTTATAGTGTTCAACAAACAAATATGTGTTGCAGAAAATCATATGTTACACTTAAATGCAAGTTCACCAAAATGGAACCTCTTAAAATGGGGTTTATTAAGTGGTATCGTATAGTTTAGAACATAGAGCACACCCACTTTCAAGATGATTCCACTCAAGGATAACCCTAGAGATCTCAATGCAAAAGGGGAAGAGATCTTGCAATACGGTTGTCCTAGGGGCTAAATGTAAAATACTAAAGGGTTCACCACCAAGTTTAAACTTGCAAAAGATAATAAAATGAAAAATGCAACACTAAACCCTAATTGAATGAAAAGTAACACTAAATGACCTAGAAAAGTGAATGAAATGAAAGAGAAAGCTACAAAAATGAAGATGTGCACCTGAAAAATCTAGATATGGTTGAGTGGATCTCTAGAACATTAGAAATTCTATTTTTATTGTTGACTAGGACTAATTTGCCAAGTTGGGCGAATCAGTCCAAAAACTGGGTTTCTGTGTGGGAACAAGAATATACCAAATGGGTATCCAGATCTACAAAAATCTAAAATTTTATTGGAACTGGGAATCATTTGCTAGAAGTGGAAAATTAGTCTAGTTAGGCTTTTTTGAAGCTTCAAAGGTTGATATTTCTCTTCTCTATCTACTCTATCCTTCCTGATTGGTTTTCGGATTTGAATCTTTGATTTGCTACTTGTAGGTTTTCTCCAATGTTCTTCAAGGCTTGATAACAACTTTGAGAACTTTGAATGACTTGACAACTTTTCTCCAATCTTTCTCTTTAGGAAATCTACAACCTAGACCTGCAATTATCACACAAAGGAGAGGGAAAATTTTTGTTGGGTTAGTGAATAGGGGTTTTCCTTGGTCAAAACCCTTTTTGGTAATTAAACCTTAAAATAGAATGAAATATGAAAAGAGAATGATGAATGAAAACATAACAATTTTGCAACTCACCAAACCCTTGTAATAAAAAATGTTGCAAATATTCTTGATATGGCTACAATGGATGTAGATCTTGATTCTTGATTGAATGATGTTGATCTTTAATGAAACACTTGCTTGAATAATAAACCCTAAATCACAATTGTTAGCTCAAAAACAAACATGATGCATGAAGTACATGACATGATGATTGATGCTTGAATGCTTCTCTAAAATGCTTGATAATCTACCCTTGAATTCTCTTGAATGCTCTTGTGAATGCTTAAATTATTTTGTGAACTCAAAATTTCTATAAGGATCAACACTTGAATGGTTGGGGTGAAAATGAGTGAAAGAACCTTGTATTTATACTCAATTATGCAAGAATTCTTGAAATTACAACAGTACAAGCTGACATCAGATATAGGAGGATAAAATCTCACCAAAAATTTGAATTAGATTTGATTTTGGGCCACACGAAACTCATTCACCCAATGTGGTGAATGAGTCCCATTGAGCTTAATTTGTGGGACCAATTTAAAAAATTCTTAGAAATGTGTGAAACCAGGTTCAGGGCCAAAAGATCTAGGTGGGACTCATTTTCCAAAGGTGGAAAATGAGTCCCAAATCACTAGACTTGGGCCACTCAAGCCTAAAACACTTGAATTGTGATTGGCTAATGATTGGAGTCAGGATTATCCTCGAAAAGATACATTAAATGAGGCTTGTGGATGAAAAATAAGGCCAATTAAAACATAAGAAAGCCCAATTATTAATGACAAACCTAGAGAAGTGTGAAAGTGTGTTAGAACACTTCACAACACCTCAAATAAGGGAATATTAAGACTTATTTTGATTAAAAAGAGGTTTATTAGGTTTAGATAATTAATAAAACCTTAGAAAACTATGAAAGTGTGTTATAACACTTTACAACACTTTAGCAAGGTACCATTTAAAATCATTAATTCACAAGGGCCCAAGACCTAATGTGAATGTTTCAACCACATTACAACACTAAATCAAGGCAACATTAAGCCTAATTCACAAGGAGGGCCCAAACAAGCAAGGAAAAGAAGAAAGGATACTTTTTTCGTTGCCCCAAGGTCATGAATTTTTTCTTGGCATATTGTCAAGGTTTTACCTTGTAAATATGTCTTGTGTTTAATATTTTGTTATTCCATTTTATTTTCATTTTTTCTTTGCATCTAACTTATGCTGCAATTATTTTGTTTTTTTGGGTTTTACGTTTCCGTTTACACAATAGTTTGGTGTTGGCCCACACAAAGAATATTTTGCAAAAAAAATTAAGTCTAAGAGTGAGATTACTATTGGAAGAATGAAGAAGAAATCCTCCAGTGTGTTGTCATTGATGCCAACATTAGTTGTTGATAGTTTTTGTGTAATCCAATAAACAGTGTTTGTGTTACTTTGATCTAGTTACAATTTGGTCTGAAATTGCTCATATTAGAAGATTGACTTATGTGGTTTTATTAAATTATTCAAGACTATTAAATACATATATGAACAATTTTTTAGCAATTTTGGTTGAATGGGAAGAAAGGTATAAATGTCAGAAGTTCGGAATACAATTTTCTATTTATAATTGTGCAAAGTCAGTATTTGTTAAGTGGTCTGTGCATTCCTCCAGTACTTTGATTAAATATTTACAAATTTGGGAGATGGTTTACAAGTTTCAGCTCTACACTTAATCTCAATGGTGCACGACCACATGGTCATATGTTTGATTGGTGTTAGTCAGCTTGGCCTATTTTTTTGTGATTAAGTCCTCTTCTAGCTGATCTTATATTGGAATAAGTGGTATGAAGATTAATATATTTTTGTGGATGTCAAAGATATTTTTCTTAGGTCTGAACCAACCTAAATATTTCCTTGCATGTTTTGGATTGAGCATGATAGGATCCTTGTTTTAAGACTTGAGTCAACAAGATCTTTTTGAATTAAGTATAGGTACATCTAATTAGGCCTACATAATTAATGTATGTGGATGTAATAACATATATATGAAACATATTTGTTTCGTAGGCAATATATACGATAAGGAAAAGAAGATGCATGATAGTGTGATACTATGCAAACTACTAAATTTGAATATATAAGATTAGTATCAAGGAAAAATTACTATGTATGTTGAGCGACAACAAGGCAAAGCAAGATTTTGATTTCACAATTTAATTGGAATTGAATTCATCAAATGAAAGGAGTATTCTATCAGTTCACTTTTTGGTAGTGAACCACATTGTATTTTGTAATCATTTACACTATGAGCCTTTCAAGGATAGTGTGTCCTGACAGTGTGCCCTGGTAATATCTTATAACTAGTTATAATATATTGTGAGATAATCCTCATCATGTTTTTTCCCTTTTTGGATTTTACACATAAAAATATTGGTGTTTATGTGTCATGCGGTGTTATGATTCCTTTCATGTATTTATTTATAGTTGTATTTAAATATGTTATAATTATTGGATGGTTTATAGCTAAATGGTTTAATAGAATACTAATTCATTGCCCCCTCTTAGTATTTTGGGTTTTCAATAATTGGTATCAGAGCTTGGTTCCTTTAGAAAAGCCTAACAACTTGAGGAAAATCTTAGAGTTTGAACACGTAGCTGAAAAAAGGTGTCCCATTCCATTGGAAGAAATATCTACAGCTAAATGCATAGAAGATGACTGTACTATTGACAAAGAAGAACTCAGTATTGCTCTTGAGGATCTTCACAGAGTTGAAAGTTAGAAATAAATAATGAAGGAGAACCTAAAAGAAGCAAATGAATGCATCAAAAATTTGAGAAAGAAAATCAAGAAGTTCAAAGAAAGGTATGGAGAAGTCAGTGATCAGTTGATCAAGAAATTGAATGAGGATATCACTGAACTAAAAGTATAAATGGAGGAAAAGAAAGGAATTGAGGACTATTAGAAAGCTAAGATTCAAAGAAAGACTAATGAATGCATCAAGCTTGAACAAGAAGTGGTAATCCTAAGATCAGATCTGAAGAAAGAAAGAGTTCATCAGAATAAATTCAAAATAAGTTCTATAAGGCTGGATGAACTAATTGTAGTATAAAAACCTACTAAGGATAAAAGTGGTTTGGAACTTTAAGAAGGAAAAATTTCAAAGGAAAATCGAACCCCTGACAAGGTTGAAAATCAAAGGAAGACTCAAGGCAATCGAAAATAGATCAAGAATCAAAGAAGCAATAATAGAAGGACTGATATAAAAGAGCCTAATACTCAAAGGTACCCATCTTTCAACGAAATTTATTTCTCATGTAATAAATTTTGTCATATGGTAATAGAATGTAGAAGTATAATTAATCATAATGTTGGATTCTTTTTTGGAAAATTCTATGCACGCAAGAAGCTTGGACAAAAAGCTATTGACCATAGAATTTAGATGATGATGAATAGATTCAATGCTGGTAGAATGATTCAATATTTTCATGGTTATTGCTACACATATAATGAATTTGAACATAAGACTAACTAGTGTAGATCAAGGATGAATACAAATCAGTTTGGTCAAAATAATGTTGTATGCCATACCTACAATAGACAAGGACATATTTCAAGATTCTACAGATGTACAAAAGTGAGGAAATCTAGTCCGGAACAAATGAATAAACATATCAATAGAAGTTGATTATATTGAAGTTAACAAGGAAATGGAGAAAATTTGGAAGAAAAAGGAAGAACCTAAGAATAAGAATGAGCCAAGCACATCTGTACCTCCATTTGGTGCAAATAATTCTTCTAAAAATTAAATCCAATAATGGGTTTAGGGGGAGAAATTACAGAGAGATCTTACAAACCCCTTGGGATATAAGGTGTCAAGTAGTAACACAAATATATATGATGAAAAATGACATTCTAAAGATTTTGAAAAAGATTTCAGTAGAAAATATACAAATTTTGATTATTTGTGGATCACTTTAGTGTCTACAATGTATTCATGAGGTGTTTATCATCTTTTTAAAGATCCAATGCAATAAATTCAAAATTAGGGAAAATTGGTAATGTATAAAGTGAAATTCTAAGTCGTGTTAAATAAATTTTGCACATTTAAAAGAAAGAATAGTGATTTGAGGGATATTTGAAGGTGATTCAAAACATCTTGTACCAAACCGTAGTTTTCGTCGAGCATTAAAAAGGTATTTACAACTATGTATACTTTGTGGGTTTTCATCAGAAGTAATTGCCATAAGCATCTGTAAAAGAATTGAGGGAAAAATGGCCACACCAACCATGGTTGAGATTTCTAAGAGACCTAGACTTAAATTCAAAAGGTTTTCATGGAAGGTTTTCAACATTGACCATGTCGGTGTATTTTCAAATATTCTAAATAAGGTCTTGCTCATTGAGGACACTAGAATTTACATACATGGGAATTGGAAGAATGTGATCATCAAGAACTCAAGAATCAATGACTGAGGAAGTTAATTAGAGATAACTTCTTAGAGAAGCCAAAGTATGAAAAACTAGTACAAAAGAAGCTATATGTTTTGAACTGGTTCCCTGACTTTAGCAGTGAAATGGATGTGAATTTTATGAGAACAACTCTAAGTAGAGTATACGATAAATTGATATGGAAGAATGTGGATGGAATAATTTCTAAAGATGTGATCAAAGTTGTGACTAGACTTTGTGATATTGGATCTATATCGGTGTTAAATTCTCTAAAAAATGGCATGGTTATGAAATTAGCTGGTGCCACATATGATAGGAGAGAATTGACAACCAAACCTATTACCAACCCTACTATGAAGTATGCATCAATCATGATATGACACAAGATCTACTTAACCAATAGAGGAAATTTGGTGTCTACAACTACAATCTATGTTGTACATGACATGGTGGTGAATGGGAAGGACTATGATTTGCATGCGTTGCTTCAGTAGTAACTAATGGAGAACTTTAGCCAGACCAGGTCAAAGAAATATCCCTTCAAGTTTGGAACTCTGATAGTTTTCTTGTTACTAAATACTTTCTGAGAGAGCTACCTAGAAGGAAAAGCATTACATATGGAGTACAAGAAGACTGATGGCACACCAAATCTTTGATTATTTTCACATTTGGGATTTCAAGCATAGGGTGATTCTCTGACTATATTTTTCATGGTATTTCAGAATAAAATGCATGAGAGAGAGAATTCCAAATATTTTGGTAGAAAATATGAAATGACAACTTTTTTGATATCCACTGACGAGTGCATTATAGAGGTAGTTGAACCCATAAACTTATGGATAAAGCCTCTAGGATATGATATTGATGAGCAAATGACTGAGGGTCTCATTGAAATATTGCTAAATAGCCCCAAGGACCCCTCTTAGCCCCAAAATGGCACATATGATGAGAAGTCAACTAAAGTGATTTTGGAAACTTCAACACCTCAAAGAGCTAAAAGGGTATCTAAACATGTTGAGGAATACTTTGTTTTGCATGGAATTTCAAAAGATGATATGGATATGTTAAGGGAAGTTGCAACAAAGAAGAGGTCCAAATTAGTAAGAGAGCCCTCTAGACCTAGAAGATCATCTTCCACCACTACCTCTACATTGCCAACTACATCTGGTGCAACAGTAGTTAAAGAAAAGAATATGGAGCATAGTACTCTGGTAGTAGTTAATGTATATGTTTCCTCCAAACCCAACACTTGGACCTCTAAAAGGAAGAATGTAAGTCATCTAGCACCCTCTGCTACCTTTGGAAAAAAGAATAAAAAATGCAAGCCAACAAAAGGAACATGAGTGATGTGGTGCAAGAGGAAACTAAACTTGGCTTACAAGAAGTTTAGTTAAAAAGAAATAGAAGAAGCAGTGCTTCCACCAATAATAACGATACTGCCAAAGAAGCTAAAGAATAAATCGAGGTGGCCAAAGGGAATGTTGTAGACACATATAAAGAAAAGGAGATAGAGAAGGGAAATGGTGCCTTCACAATACATGTACATGAGAATAAGGGTGAAGAAAGCACGTCAAAGCCCAAGTCTCCTTCGGTAAGAGACCACCCACCTTTGAATTTGGAACCTCTGGTAAATAATAGGGTAGAATCTAATGATTTTCTAAGTAAGTATGCTAAATTGTTTGATGAGGTTGATGAAGATGATAAGGAAACAATTGTAAATTATTTTATTTGATATATATGATTATTTTTTTTGAGAGTATGGAGGATATAAAGAAAAAGGTAACTGATAATGTATGGGAAGCCTTGCTACAAAGAAGGCATGAAGCTGTGAATGTTGAAGATAAGATTAAAATTGATGTCATGAATAAGTTTGTATCCTCCTTTTCCAAGGATGATTAGGCTACCCTGCTAGAAGAATATACTAAAAGATTTAGAGTCAAACAAAGAATCATTATTCACATGACAAGGGAAAAGGACAGATCAGGAAAGCTAAGGCAAGAGACTTTTGATACAGTGAGGGAAATGACAAAGAGAACTGGAATGAGTGTTGTGTCTTCATCCAATAAATCTCAAGTATAGTAGCCAATTAAATATATTGATACAAAGAATGATCCCTTCTACAACTAGTTTACCCATTTGCAGAGAAGTAAAAGATCATTCTACTGAAGAGATACCACATTTGGATAAGGTTGAGGATACACATGCTTCTCCAGAGACATCTACTCCTTTGGAAGACACAAAATACACAACTAGAGAAAATATTGAAGATCAATATCAGAATTCAATACCAATGATAATCTAGAAGAGCACCAAGAAACTACCAAAAAAAGAGGTGAAGAAGATAAAAATGAAGGCCAAGAAAGAAAATATGAAAAGAGTGATGATAGAAAGGATGATGAGGACAACAAGGAGGAATAAAATAAGGAAAAACCATTAGAAAATCCCTCTAGAAAGGAAGAAGATGAAAAGAAAGAAGAAAATCAAGAAGAAACAGAACTTGGAAGAAGTGAAGAACAATCTTCAAAGACCATTGAACCATCAAAGCCATCCAGAGAATCATTTGAAAACACTCTCAAGGTTCTTTTTTCAAGGAAAATAATTATTCATCCTATGAAGTTCCACCTTAGTTAATTTATCTCCCATCTCAGATCAAGGCTGTGTGGATCTGAATAAGATCTCACCTATTCAGAGGATGGATCTTGGAGATACCTTTCATGCCTCTGTAAGAGTACACCTCTAGCCTAACTGAGAAAACTGAAAAACAGATAGAGTCAAGGATTTTGGAGATAAGGTTACTAGTATTGCAAGATAAGTGTGCAACCAAACACAACAAGGTAACACAATATTTAAAGGAGGTAAGGGAATGTGAAGAGGAAGCCCAAATATTGTTTGCGTATTGCATGCATTGGTTGGATGCCACTCAAAGTATTAAAGATCTAATGGACTCAATAGAGTCACAACTTGCCAATGCCTCTAAAGCCTAAAAAGTTGTAGATGACATAGAATATTCTTCTTGGACATATATTTCAGACCTGTAGAAAAAAAAATTCACTTTGCAAAGGAAAAAAGAGGATGTCATAAGGTAGTTTGGACAGCTTGGAGATCTAGTGAAGTCTAAACACATTATGATATCAAGTGCCTTGGGGGATGTAGAGAAACTTGAAAAGATAAATCTTAATCCATCCACTTCGAAAGAAGGAGAAGAGAGCTTAGTAGTGATAGAATCATTGCATAAAGTGCTTCTTAGAGCGAAGGGGATCTGGAATGATGGAAAACCTACTTGGGAAGCCATTCTCAAGGAATTAGGTGTCCCCAGTTCCATTTAAATGTTACTTCTATTTTTTTATTTGTTATTTTAGATTCTTTTATTTTTAAAAGTTTATCACAAGCACACCCTTTATCATTGATATCAAAGGGGAGAAGTTTTGGAGTTGGAGCAGTTTTGGAATCGTAAGGGGGAGAAAATTTGAAATTTTGGGAGAAGTTGTGGAGAAACTTTGGTGTAGATTTGAAAGGGGGAGCTTGCATAGTTTGAGTTCATAATTTTGAAGATTTTTTTTTGGCACATGTTACTATAAATGACAAAGGGGGATATTGTTGGAAGAATGAAGAAGAAAACCTCTGGTGTGTTGTCATTGATACCCACATTAGTTGTTTATATTTTTTGTTTAGTCCGCTAAAAAATGTCTGTGTTACTTTGATCTGGTAAATTGGTCTAGAATTACTCATATTAGAAGATTGGCCTCTATGGTCTTAGTATGTTATTCAAGACTATTAAATACATATATGAAAAAGTTTTTAGTAATTTTGGTTGAATGGGTTGAAAGATATAAATGTTAGAAGTTCAACATATAGTTTTTTTTATCATTGTACAAAGTTGTATGAGTTAATTGGTTTGCATTCCTCTGATACTTTGATTTAGTCAAGTTACAACTTTGGGAGACTGTTTACAGGTGTTAGCTCTACACTTAATCCAAATGGCACATGATTGAACATGATCATATGGTTGATTGGTGTTAGTCATCTTGGCCTATTTTTTTGTGATTAAGTCCTCTTCTGGTCGACCTTATACTTGAATAAGTGGTATGAAGATTAATATGTTTTTGCAGATGTCAAAGAGATTTTTCTTAGGTCTGAGCCAACCTAAACTTTTCCTTGAATGTTTTGGTTTGAGCATGAAGGAGCCTTGTTTCAAGATTGAGCCAACCAACTATTTTAAAATTAAGTATAGGTACATCTAATTAGGCCAACCTAATTGATGTATGCAGATGTAATAGCATATATATATGAAACATTTTTTTTTTGTAGACAATATACATGATAAGGAAAAGAAGATGTGTGATAGTGTGATACTATGCAAAATTGTATTAAATTTAAATATATTTAAGATCAGTATCAAGGAAGAATTACTGTGTATGTTGAGTGACAACAAGACAGAGCAAGATTTTACTTTCAGAGCTTAATTGGAACTAAATTCAAGACATGAAAGGTGTATTATATCAGTTCACTTTTTGCTAGTGAGCCACACTCCATTTTGTAATAATTTTAGGCTATGAGCCTTACAAGGATAATGTGTCCTAGGAGTGTGCCCCTATAATATCTTATAAATAGTTATAATATATTGTGAGCTAATCCTCGTCGTGGTTTTTCCCTTTCTGGGTTTTTCAAATAAAAATCCTAGTGTTTATGTGTCATGTGGTGTTATGATTCCTTTCATGTCTTTATTTATAGTTGCAGTAAAATATGTTTTAATTATTGGATGGTCTATAGATAAATGGTTTAATAGAATAGCGATTCACCCCCCTCTCAATATTCTAGATATTAACAAATTACATGGAAAAAAATTTGGAAGATGGTCATTCTATGTGGGTCTGGAAGGACATGGCGAGTCTACCTATTCCTTAGATGGATGTTGCGAGGCTATATTATTTGTTGGAGAGGATAATGATAATAGTAAGAACCAAGGAAGATAGATTGGTTTGGGTTGGCTTGTCTTCAGGGGTGTATAAGAATAAAGAAGGCTATGAGATACAATACAATGTTGAGGAGAAATATGAACTACTACTATTTGTCTTTGCAAAGCTAGGAATTTCACCTAGATAACTCTTCAAGAGAAGATCTTGATGGTGGATAAAATTCATAAAATGGGGTAATCCAGGCCCTCTAGATGTGTTCTTTACAAAGGGGTTGAGGAACATGTAAAACATCTCTTGATTGGATGTATTTTCTCATTGACATGTTGGAGCTGGCTATATGCCAAACTTGGGTGGCAGGGGGCATTACACAATGAGAAATTTGATCATTGTTCTCTTCTTGGCCTTTACTCAAGAAGGGTTCCCTTTTCGGTGTGCTTTGGTGGAATTGTCCCTCTCTAATAGTGTGGAAGATATAGAAAGAAAGGAACCAAAGGTTATTCATGGATATGGCTAGATATTTTCCAACACTCACCAATTATTTGGAGGAAACAATCATTGAGGTAACAAATAGTAGAGTGGCCCAAGTGAATTCTGACAAGACAAAGTTCATTGATTGGGATGCACATAAGAGAAAGGCTTGGTATGGTTTGAATATTCCCAAAGCTGGGGAATTCTCAAAGGGTGAGAGAAAAGACAACAAGAAAGACATAATTTGGAGTCCACTATAGATTGGTTGGCACAAGATGAATTTCGGCAGTGCCTCTGGAGGAAACCCGAGTGTCTCGAGAGTGGGCTGCATTGTTAGAGATTGACTAGGAAGGGTGCTTGTGGTGCATTTCTTACCAATTTTGAAGGGCACCAACACTGTGGGTGAGTTGAACAGGCTCATTGGGGGTCTCCACTTGTGCAGGATACCGATGTTGGATCAAATTGTAGTAAAAGGTGATTGGATGGTTGTTGTGCAGGCCTTGAAGTTAGGAAAGTTGACAAATTTGAAGATGCAACCATTGTTGGAGGCTATCCAATTGATGAGCTCTTTTAGTGAATTTTTGATGAAACACACCTACAAAGAAGCAAATTTGGAGGCAGACAAGATAGAAAATGATGGGGTATATGGAATCTTATGAACAAGCTATTTGAAATCTCATAGTGGTAGTCTGGTGAGCACGCTTCTTTCCATGGAAATGTATCAGGGCTAACAAGGCTTTTGATGTGTCACTAAGTTGGATCTAAGGGTCCTCAAGACATTTCTTCTCTGATTTGAGGTGGTTTTTGAAGTGTGTAGGGATTTAATTCCTTTGTCCTTTCCCTCATCTATACTCATCCCTTGGGTTTTGATGACGACAACTTGGTAAGCTTCTTTGGTGTGACGCGTCAATAGAATTTACACTCACATGTATTATGGGTGTTTTAAGGAGGTGTGATGCCTGTAGTTGGCATCAAGTTTTGGCTATTTCAACTAGATGGAGATGCCTATGAGGCTTATCATTTTTTGTAAGCTTTAGGCCTTCTTAGGAAACATCTCAACCAATAGAATGAGGTTAGTGTTTAAGGGCTAGGATCCATTGGTGCTTGGGTTTGTGAAGCTGATTTTGGGGTAGGATTTTATGGTTTCATCAAAGAGGTACCAAAAAAATGTAGGCATTGCATCCCAATTCATTTCCTCTCTTCTAGATTTGGATGTTCCCAAGGCAATGGTTCTGCTCATGGCCCACAAGCTAATTATGGAGTATTTTTTGGGAGGGTTGGAGGACCTGGTAATTATCATGGAACTTGGTGTTGTCTTGCCTTAGGCAAAACATATGAATAGAGTTTTCATACTTAGCATTTAGGTGAAGTGTTATCCTTTCCTCCTAGACACAAAAGGCGAGGCTCTGGGGGAGCATAGGGCTTGGGCTTGGTGCAGTGTGACCTTAAAGCATCATCTCTATCTAGAGCCAATAGATGGGGTGGATTGGAGGAGCGATTTCTATGAGTACCTATAGGCAGAGGGAGTGGATTTATGACTAGTGGTGGTGGGGCATTCATGGTGGATACCAATTTATTTTTTGTTGTTGATGGTGGTGCTCTTGTTGGTCAAGTGTTGTGGTCTAAATATATCATTGGTGGTCACTTTTTTGGTGAGGCGTTATGGGGTCATTTGGAATTTTTTAAATTAGCACAAGATGTAAATTGTAAAAGATTAAGGTTTGGTTTTTAGATTTTGCAATTATATGGTTTTTCTCTGTAAAAGGATGGGGTGTGGGCTCTTGATGGAATGCGTATATCAAATCTAAGTGATGAGTTGCAAAAAAGTGTTAATTCATCATTTATTCATCATTTAGCCTCTATCCATCAAAAGCATACACTCTCTTTGCATCATTTTTTCCATTGTGGAGGTAGAAATACTAATAGTGGGTTTGATTGAGGTAAGCCCCTATATGACACAACCTTTCCCCTCTATTTATGTGTGCAGATTAATGATCTAAAGAAGATTAGCGGAAGATTGAAGATGAGTTTCTCATTCATACATTAAGACCTAACTAATTGACAAGATAAAAAAATCTAAATTATCTCAGCAACAAACAAAGATCTGACAATGGGATCCCAAAGAAAAATACTATAGACGAAGAATCTGAGGCTTGTGAAAGTACTTTCAAATTTTAAGCCCCTAGTGTAAGGTGTCCTTGCACCCTAGACCACCAAAAAATAACTCCAATTCATATCATAGGTGCACAAGTGTTTTCTCTCCACCTTTCTAGAACTTAAATTTGTTTGTGTATTTTTAGTCTGTCAAAATTCATATCAGAACATTGCATTTACATTGTTTGTCCAATTAGATCATTGCGTAAACTTTTCAATTCAACAACCCTGCCACCTCCACACAAAGAGAATCTAGATCTAGGGTTGATTGATTCACCTTTTAGGTTGTTATCCAATCTCATATCCTTGTGGTCTAGATTCACCAACCAAATGTTTTTAGAAAGGGTTGATTGTAGTGATCTATCCATTAAGCCTAGGATCTCATTTTCCAACATAAATTATTCTAATTTTCATCACCTACATTCCTCTCCATGTTAAATACCTTAACTAATTAGTTATTCAAGTTAGCTCTAAATCATATTAGTTGACTAAAGAGTCAAGTTAGTTAATGAGTCAATCAAAGTTGTTAGCACTATTAAGTTAGTTGACTAATCAATCAATCAATTGTGTTAACTAGACAATTAAGGTAGATCAAAATAATTAATTCTAAAATAAGACCCTTGTTCCAAATTTGATCAAATCAACCATTGTCCATTCATTTTTTAATCTATAATTTTATAAAATTTGCTATTCTTTTAGTAAATTGTCATGATATGCTAGAAAAGATTGCATGTTCATTGAGAATCCACACTTCACTAAAAGTACAAGGTAATCCTAATCATGCTTGATCTAAAATTTGAAGTATTTTAGAATAGAAATTGATTTCATATTAATTTTGAATTCATTGTTTATATTCTCATCACTCAAATAGATTATGAGTTGAACTCCAATAACCTTCTAAATTTGAACCATATTAATTTTAATTAAAACAAGATAAGATTTTTATCTTCCAAATATTTTATACAACTTTTTTTCACCATGTAAGATAGTATGCAATTGATTGCTATCCCTTTAGATCAAATTCTTAGAAACGGATTTTTATTAGAAAAAAATTAGATCTCAATCACAATGTTGTTTCGTTATCAATATATAACTTGACAACCTCTAAAACATATAAAATCTACTAACCGTGTCGTTTTTATTTAATTATTCTGTGTGCTAGTCATAAGATTAAAAGTCCTGTATCGCTTTCCACTAAAAGATTCAACTAAGATTAGTGTAAAAATCTGTACTACTATATCACTGTTTGGTCGTAAAGAACTGCACATGCAATTGTAGCGCTTATTAGAGTTAGATATTTATATTGAAAAGAGAATTGTAGAGGCCCACACAAACATATTATTTGTTAAGACCTTTATTTACATCCATATAAGAGCATAAACATCATATCCGCTGACTGCACTGAAACACACGAATCCAGTTAACAACATCAGCCTGACCACTTTCACTGCTAATCCAATGACTCGCCCCTTGACACGATAGCGGTCATCAGAATCAGCCTCAACTCTTCGGATACAGAGTCGCTGGCGTATAAATTCCAAAGAAAATATTAAAAAGGGTTGAAGACAGTATAAGGTGTGAATACGGTGAAAATAATCTCACAACGAATAATCGAGTGCAGAAATTCATGACCTCTAGTTCCACTAAGAAGATCAATTAATGTGAAGAATTGAGAATGGCAAATATTAAATGATATCTCTTAAGTCTTACCTGATTGGGAAATTTAGTTCTTAATTCAATTTGTCTTCTCCACTTTTTCAGGATAACGATGTCCAGGATTGGAGTGCTTAGGAGATGGACTATCCAAATTCCAAGGCACTATTAACAATAGAACCGTCTTACGCTCTTTGTCATTACTGCTTGCAAGAAGATTACCAATGTTTACCAGCTGAAGTAGTAATGGTGCTGGTCCATAGTTGTCGTTGCATCAAAAGATCGATCTGTTAATGTCCCATACAACTGTCAGAGTTAATGGATCCACGAGAGGCGGTTAGTCCATGTCAGAAATTTGGAGGGGAGCGCTGACGATTCAGGGTTCAGAGTTTAAGGTTCTACAAACAAATTCCCCCTCAGCATTACCCGAGCAGATTCGAACCTGGCACCTTTGGCTCTGATTACCACTTGTTGGCCCACAGCTGTTGTTATACCATAAGATCGACCTGTTAATACTCGATACAATTACCAAAATTTATGGATCCACGGGAATGGTTAATCTATATCAGAAATCCTGAGGGAAATGTTGACCATCTAAGATTGACTGAACATTAAAGATGTTTTTCATTCCCTTGATCAATATGCATTGAAAATGTAACAGTCCCTCCCTGCTATCCAGCGAGTCAGTAATGTCCATCTCGAATTCTCCATTTTGTTGCACATCGCTTTTATTCATTTCCATGGCAACCGTCGTGTACAAGCCCAGAAACGAAATAGGAGGGGCACTGACAGAAAATGCTGCAAACAATTATTTATTTGGCTAAAAAATAAATAAGCAGCACATTGCTTGATGTTCTTGAGGTCAAAGAAAGTTAAAATAACAAATTATATGCCAACTATGTAAAATAACAATAATTTTTTTTCAATTTGTCAACTTTAACATCAATTCCCTATCGTTATTGATGTCGCAATTCGACTTTATCTGGTCTTTTGAGAAATAATAGTACTTTATCCGGGAAAACTATAAAACGATCCAGGCTGAATTTTTCCCCGCAAGTTGAAGTGACAGATTTACCTAAACAACCAAAGTGAAGCCCCACTTCCTATGCCAAGCATGTCATGAAGTGTCACATATCGCGTAAGATCCTTGCGCTTCTCTACACTTCTACGTGTGGACACAAAACAAAACAATTCAAAAACATGATGCCTAATTTATAATATAATTGCAGAGATATTAAAAATATATACCTGTAAAAGAGTTGAATTGGTACTCACCATTAAGTGAAGCAACGCTGTTCTTTACATTTTGTCAGCACTTACGTGAATGCTTGTTAAAATGCAACACTTGGATTGTATTATAATTTTGGGCTTCAAAGAGAAATACGCATACATTAATTTACCATTATTGACTATTATAAGCAGGAGTTTTGTTTTTCTATTCAACTCCTCCATCCCAGTTGGTTACGGTTGGAAGTTTGCGGAAAGCAAGGAATTGTATGTAATGTGTGAAGAATATTGTTTGCATGATGAGACAACGGTGATGTTAATTCTATTTGATTATATTCTTTTGACTTATGTAGATTGGTAGGACACTAACAAAATTATGTTATAGAAAATATATAATATATTTTGAATTTAGATGGATTAATTACTAAATCTTAGTGCTTCCATGAGAAACTCAAGACATAATATCAAGTGAAATTGCATATGAAAGTCAAATCTCACTTGTAAGATATGAATCAACATAAAGCCAATGAATTATAATGCAATGAAAAATCCCATCAATCGAATTATAAATTAATCTATATTTGTATTTTACAATCTATCAAAAATATCACATGACCAAATCTATTTCAATAATCCATAGCTAACATTCATAACACTATTATAATGAGTTTTGAAATATTTTGAAGAATTTTACAATTCCTATATGAATGTTATTTTAATAGAGAAAAAAATAATAAGAAAACATAGTCTTAGAGATTTTCTTATCTCTTAAAATTCTCAACCAAGTATGGAGACATTCAAATCATGGAGATGATTTTCTACATGAAACAACCTTCTATAGAATTTGCAAATATAAAATATATAAATAACTAGATTTGAAGCATTGAATTGTCACTAGAAAAAATCTAGATCCTAACTCCATAGAATCAAAATGTGTTATAATCTACTAATTTTTCTCTAAATTTCTAGTGCACTTGACACCTATTCGAATAACTTGTGTTTGTTCATCACATCTCTCATGATCGAGTTAAATAAATATGCTGCCAAAATTTTCTTATTGAATAAATTCATCTCTTTTGTAGACCAATGACATTAAATAATATTTTTTAGGAGAATTTAGTATTTTCAAACCTTGAGCACATGAAACCTATACTAATAGTATCATACGAAACACTTTGATGTCAAATTAATGTTTGATTTATGGGGAAAATACTTTAGATTTTCATATTTTCTACCTATCACAACCCAATACTCAATTTTAGTAAATAGTATGAACCCCTTTGAGGGTTAATTAGCATGTAATTGGCTCCTTAAATTTAAAAAAAACAATGATACAATTGGATTTGACTCCCCAATATAGGGTTCGGTAAATTCCAAGGATTCCCAATCATCACCGAGACATGTGTTCAATTCAGAAGAAGAAGTGGAAGGGGTAGACTTAGGATTCTCTACTTTGGGATGATCTTCCTTAGGGACATCCATCTCAAGAGTAGCCTTTCAAATAGGAACTATTGGAGTAGATATCAACATATTAAAAGATAACAAAGGAATAAAGCTCTTAAGAGTAGAAGCAATTAAGGTTTGAAAAACAACTGCCACTTCACATAAATGTATAGCATTAGGGTTAGCCTTGATTGGAATTACTTTGTTATTAGCAAAAAATTTCACTTAACGATGCAAGGTAGAAGTGACTACTTCAAAAGAATGAATCCATGGTCTTCCCAAGAGAATGTTGTAAGGTAATGGTCCTAGCATAACATATACCAGGGTGGGTATGGTAATTTCTCCCAATCTCAAAGGCAAGATTATCATGCCTAAGGTTTGTCCAACAACATTATCAAATCCGTGAATATACAAAAGAAGAAGTAAAAGAGAAGATGAATCAATTTTAATTTTAGGTAAAAAATTTATGCTACATACATTGATTGTTGAACCAGTGTCAATGAGAGAATGTCTGATGCAAATATTGCTAATGTTACTTATAGTGTCAAAAAAAGTAATCCTTTTTCAAAATTAATTTGGATAATTGACATAAATTTCAATTAATTGTATATTGGAATAGTGTTGTAATGTGTTGTACACATTCACATCATTCTAGCATCCTTATTTAATTAAAATATACCTTAAGTTGTCCTTTGCAGGAGTGTTGTAAAGTGTTGTAACACACTTTCACACTTTTCTATGGTTTATTTAATGAATTAAGAATAATGAACCCCTTTTAATGAAATGCACTTAATGTGTACCTTATTTAAGTGTTTTAAAGTGTTGTGAAATAATTTCACATTTATCTAGGGTCCTCTTAATTAATTATGGTTAATTAGAGTTAATTATCCCCTTTAATTCAAATTTAAACCTTATTTTTGACACTTCCCGAAGATCTATCCCAATACCCACAATTCAAATTATATAACAATTAATTGGGAAAAATCAAGGTCCTCAAAAAATGGTGGTAGGACCCATTTTCCCTAGGTAGTGAATGGGTCCTCCCTCTATAGGACCCCCCCCCTTTATTAGTTGATTCTAAATGGGTTTTTAGTGATCTTTCCATCCCTCGAGGTTAGGTCCTAGAAAACTGAGCTAGGACCCATTCGCACTAGGTGGTGAATGGGCCCTCCCTTAATGAGGACCCCATTTTTGAATTTCATTATAGTGATAATTTAATAATATTTATCTCTAGATCTGGTGTCGGCTTGAATTTTTTGAATTTTGAGGTTAATCTCTTGATTTAGTATAAAGAAGGGGTTAATTCGCATTGTTTTACCCAGGAATTTTATGAGACATCCTAGTACTTTACAAGAGCATTATAGAGAAATTCAAGAGAATTTTCAAAGTAATTTCAAGGAAGATTATCAAGTGTTTATTACAACAATTCAAGATCATATCATCATGTCAAGGGTTTGATGCATTCATGCATGTTGTTGAGCTAAGATTGTGAGTGTAGCATTGAAGATATATTGCAATCATTGTTTCACATCATATTCAAAGATCGAGATATACATTCTTCATGGCCACTACATGTTAGATTCCATATTTGTATTACAAGAAAACATCCAAGGTATCTACATTGCATCATTTCATTTTTCCTACTTCAATGTCATTGTCTCATCATTTGGGTTTTAATTACCTACAAGGGGTTTGACTTAGGAAAATTGCTATTCACTAACAATCAAAAAGTTTGTCTTCCCTTGAATGTTTGTTTGCATATTTATAGGTTGAAGATCAAGTGGAAAGCAAGTTTAGACAAAAAAATTCAAAGTTGTCAAGTTGCAAAGTTGTCATTCAAAGTGAAAGAAAGAAGAATTTAAGCTACATAATAAAATATAGGTTTTCATGAGCTAACAATCAGGAATATGAGAGTGCAAACATCAAGGAAAATAAACTAGATCTCAATTTTAGAAACCCTAACAAGGACCCATTCACCACTAAAGGCGAATGAGTTCGTTATGCCCTGAAAATAGGCTTCTTGCAACAAGGTACAAACCTCTTTGAGCTCTAAAAACTTCCCTTGTAATTGCTATAACAGTTAGGTTTCATTTTTTATTATTATTTGCATATTTTGACTCTCATAGTTGCATCAAATTGGATAGTGTTTAGTGTTGGATAAACTCAGTGTTTCATCATCTTGATTCATTTCATTTTGGTGAGCCCTATTTTCCACCTAATCATTAATGGTGAACCTGACATATTGAACATTGCATTTTTTTGATTTTCAAGTTTTTCATTGCATCCTAGGTTAGATCTTGCATTCATTTGTGTTAGAATTGGCTATGGATGCCAAGATATTGAGACCAAATTGAAAACACAAAAAAAAGAGAATAGAATGTGACAAGAATAAATTATATTCTTATCAATATGATTCAATGATATGAGATGATTTTGGAATGATTGTTTACAGTGAGAGAGATCCATTGGCTAATAGCCAAGGTGAGAACATAGAAGGGCATAAGATTATGACAAGTGTCATAATCTTATGACATGAGACAACTATGAAAATCTATCACTTCACCTAAACTGGAAAAGTGATAATGTTATAACCACCACAAATGGTGGATCACCCACAAAAGGTGGAGAGGTAATCACATCATATGTCCACAAAAGGTGGGAGTGATAAAGTAATAACATGATAAGTCCACCAAAGGTGGAAAAGCTCCAAATACCTCCTCTGCGGTCCCTAAGTAAACTTAACTAAGGTGTAATTATGACCTAGGACAAGGTACAACATATTTAATTACACAACCAACCCCCCTTAAGTGCAACTTAGGGAGAATGTACACAAAATCAAACAATGCAAGATGGGTCCCAACAACTAGGCCATGCTAGGTACTCATGTACAAATGCAATGCAATCTCTCACAAATGAAGAAAAGGAGAAAACCCAATGGGACAAAAATCCTCACCAAAAGAGAGATGAAAGATAAAAAGGAAATTCTCTCAATGATGCATGAGAAGTTAAAAACCCCATGTGAGGAAAAAGACCCCCCCATAAGAGAGAAGTAGAAGAGAGACAAGGAAGCCCCCCCTCAATGCTGAGTCTTTTGCAATGATGGTAGAAGCTTGACATCGAATGCTATAGATGATCCAATCTCTCTGAACAATGTTCCTCCCCTTAGGAAGAAACAAAATGTAATGCCCCGCCAAGTAACCTTAAAGGAAGTTGTAATTAACGCCTTAAGCGAACCAATTTTTTTTTATAAAGTGCATTTAACATACACATTCACTTACTAATTAACAACAACCTCTAAGGCTACAAGGTTAGGATTACTTAAACCCACACAACACAAACTACATATAACCATAATGTTATAAACTTAATGAAATAAACATCATATAACATAAAAATACCACATAATATAATAAGATAAACATCCAAGATACAATCTCATAAACATTAACTTAATCCAATAGTTACATCACTCATTCCCAGAATGAGGCAATAGTACAAATGTATTACAACTACATAATCTCACCTCAGAAACATAAGAGGGATAAAATTACTTATACAATCTGAAATATTACAATGCAAGATAATACAAGAACTCAAGCCGTCCATCTGGATGTCTCGCCACCAAGTACTGAAGATAGATGGGGACCCAACAGTTTTGGTGCATGTTCCACCCAACCAATGTGGTACCCGAAGGCCCACCCCCCATGCTAGGAGATAGTAACAAAGTAACATGGACAAAGATTCTACTACCTCTAACCAAAGGCAGACTCATACTGATATAACCAAACAAATGAACTAACAAGTACAACTCAATTACCATACAAGTACAAATTAAGTACAACTTCAACATCACTGACATAGGTCACATTGCTTCCAGACATAAAATAGATCTAGTATGCTCAGAGAACCATACACATAAAACAATTAACAACAGTTGTCCTAGATAGAGTGTCATCGTAAGGTTTGTCATGAGATCTCCTCTGGGCATTCTTCATAGGCTCCGACGCAAGTAATCCTGGTGGCCTCAACGGAATCTCGGCACTCATACTCACTCATGCGGAATCAACTATCTCTTGTACAGATAAGATAGTTGATCTTGCCATTCTAGACCTTCTCACTCATCCCAAGTCTAAAAAATCCCTTGTGTCTATGAGTGAGGATTAAATTATCTTGATTAGTGTGAACTGCATCCTAATCATCTAAGTACATTAATTTAATTATCAGTTGATTAATTGACTTCTGAAGGTTACCCGATTTACCACTTTGGGCTTTGGCCCCTAACAAAAGCCACTCTTCTATTCGACAACACACATCCAAACAATCCACCAAGGGAAACACAAGTGCATATCAACTAGGAATCATAATCCACTCCAACACAAGGAGGATACAAATAATAGAACTCACTCCAAACATCTTGGAGGAAACAAACACATAGTCCACTCCTTTCACAGGAGGTAACAAGATGAAACCACATAACAAGGTCACTCCATACAAGGAGACATGGATCCCATAATCTGCTCCTAAACCAAGGAGGTGCAAACATCCCCGTTCGTGAAAACTGGGTAAAATTGAAAAGACGCCATGCACTACCCAAGGGAAAACAACTTGATGGCATAAAGATTCAACAACCCTTATCCTCTAAGTTCTTTTGGAAGACTTATAATCTAGGACTAACACTAAATCCCAAAACCCACAATGCAACTTGATGACATAACAACAAAAGCATTCAAGTCATTAATCAAATCTAATATTTGGATTTCCTAAATCCATATGCATTCAATAGGTAGTGTTGACAAAGTCAAAGACACAATAACTAGATCATCTAAAATAATCATAACCCCTATTTCCCTTTTCATTATTGGAAATCTAAAACAATTAAACTTACTTCCCTTTACTGATTACAGAGAATTAAATCTTTTAACATAATCATGAGGAAGATACTACTTTTGGATATACTAAATCCATATCTCAATTCATTATGTAATTCATTATATCGATAAAACTGAATTAAGAATTCATCTTTTCAGATAGGGGAGAAATTACACTACTATTTAATTATCTAATTGCTCTTAACAAAATAAGTATTTTCAACTATAACTCAAAACATTTCGCTTTAAATTAAATAACCAATTGCCCTTGCCAAATTAAATCATTATAAAATTAATCAAATTAACATTTGGTCTCTTCCATAACTTATTGTGTTAAAATAAGATCAATATTTGGACTATAACCCAATATCATATATATATTTTTCCAATTAAATCAAATTAATAATTGGACCTTTTACACATGAAAATTCCACAATTAAATTTTAAATTATGCATTCTTTAAATCAAATATTTAACTCCTTCAATTAAACTTTAACATGCTATTTTAAAATAAACAATAATTTTTCCATACATTTATAATTTCAATTCCACTAATCTAATATACAAATTTATTTAAAATAATATAAATAAATATAATACTTTAATATTATAAATTATAATATAAAATATTATAAAATAATATTTTAATATTATAATAATAATACATAAAATATTAATATTTATAAATATCAATTTATTATTATTTTATTATCAAAGCAGCCATGGGAAAATAACTTAACAGCAATCTCATGTTTCAAACATAACTCAAAAACTACGATCTGGGTATTTGCGATTTTTTGACAGGGATAAGAAAACTTCAAAATGCAAAACCCTTTAAATTTCCTGACAACCTAGTTTGTGTAAGTGGAGTTATAGGTGACGCAACCAGACCATTTTACCATGAAAAATATAACTATCCTGCAGATTTTAAAATCCATTTTTTAATAATAAACAGAGGGTTTCATTTTCTAAAAACATTCTAAATGCATTGTTCAATCTCCATGTTTGATTTCAACAACATAATCGATTTCCCCAAATAATTTAAATTCAACTAAGGTTTTCACAATTTTCACTCAAGAATTTTCACAAGCAAACGCTGTAAATTTATTTTCTAAAACAGATTTAACAAACAAATCTTTAATCACTACTATTTAAAAAAAAAAACAATCAAGAACAATAAAACACAAAGAGGAAAACCTGGTACAAAAAGCTACAGGAAGAGATGAATTTCTGATGCAAGCCTCCTCCAAAGATTTCCTGAATTTTTTTCAATCCTCCAATGAATCCAATCCAAAACCCAACAAATGCAAACAATTTTTCCTTCAATCAATTCTACAATCAAAACCTTCTTCAAACCCTTGTGTGAATTTTCCAAAATTTCTTCCCTGCTGTAAAAATGTATTTTTCCTAAAGACTTTTCTGCCCTAAAATTAAAACATGTATTATTTATAAATCAAAAATACCTAATACAACCCTAATTCACATTACATGCAAATTAGATATTTCAATTTTAATTTTTACAACCCTAATTCACATTACATGCAAATTAGATATTAATTTCAACTTCAATTTCAATTTCAAATTTCAATTTCAATTTTAATTTCAATTTCAATTTCACTTTTTGAAAACCCACTTTCAATTTAAAATGCAATTTCAAATAATAAATTAATTTCTCAAATAAACATTTAATTACAATTTCTAATTTAATTCCCACATGTTGAAATTAAATTCCAAAATTAATTTTAATTCTTTTATTTCCTTTCATTCTCTTGCATCACGTTTAATTAATTAATTTAATTGTTTAATAACTAAATTCAACCCCCTTGGATCAAATTTAATTAATTAAATAAATTAAATATAATTAATTAATTTAAATATAAACTTTTATCCACATTGCATTATTTAAATTAAATAACCATCAACATGATTTACATGCAATTATTCTAAATATCTATTTCTAAATCAAGAATCCTTCAGAATTGAATAACATTAAAGCAAGACAGACAATGACTCGACACACACAATTGACGACACACTAAGGTTAGGGTGTAAACTTGACACATGTTACCTAGCTACTATCTCTCGTTCAACTTAACCATTGGATCGACATGCTCGAACCTGTGAAACCAGGTGGAGTCGATGTCATGTACCTGCAATCCTGCAACCAAGTAAACAACATCATACAATATATCCAGCATATAATACACACCGTGAAGGAGAAATTATGGATTCACAGGGCACTCGCAAGTGAGTGATGCAAACTCGTCTTCTTCACCAATACACTCATCGAAACTGACACTTCCATTATAATCCAATAATCTCATAATAACATCTGATGTTAATTTTACAACATCATTAATCCATTAAAGCATGAGAAACACTAATTAGGTCAACACATCACACAATAATAGTTGTCGCTCAATAGTAGTGATGAAAACATCATAACAAAATGTATCCAGAAGCAAGGTAACTACAACCAAACATAGCATAAAGCAAACTGAACAAGAAGAAAAACAGAGGTGTATTACACAAAACCAAGAATGTATGCAAGATGTCAGGATGATGGATGATGGATGATGTCTTTGAAGCATGCTCAAGTGTCTCCATGCCGATGCCAAAAGCTGACACACTCAAAACATGTGTTCTAGGCCACACTGCTGAAGAGGACAATCCAGAATCAAGTAGAGAAGAATGTAGAACATGATCCAAAGACAAGGATATCCCCTCTGAAGACAAAGAAGCCTCCTCCAAATCTTGTGCAAAAGTATCCACACTCATGTCAAACTGGAAAGAATGATCATGTAGAGAATGAACAAGAGGGTCAGAGTGTTCCCTTGCAACAACTAAAGAAGGAGCATCTTCATCAAAGAGAAGATGAATATCATTAGTGATGTCCCCCAAATCTATAAGATAAAACTCCATAAACAAGTCTAAAATACCTGTCAAGAAGACATCCAAAGTAGCCATATCTGGAAGACAATGTAGATCTTGTTGCACTGAATCATAAGGAACCAAAAATGTAGAATCACAAGCATCACCAATTGCAAAAGTAGGTGGAGGAGATGAAATGCATGACTCAAGAACTCAATCTGATGTGAGAACTCCCAAGTTCAAGTAGCCAAATGTCTCCTTTGAATCATGGTTCATATGATCAATAGCCGAAGGAACAATGTCACCATCAGAAGCAAAATATGCAAATGTATACAACCGAGATGAATGATCTCTCTACTCTCCATGTCTCAAATGATGACTGAATTAGGTGTGAACTCCACAGTTCTCCCATCTCCACCATGTGTAATCTGATATGTGGAAAGAAGATTGTTCGTCAAATGAGGAACACACAAAACATCCTTAAAAGTGTTTTCCCCAAAACTAATAGATCCCTTCCCAATTACACTCATTTATGTATTATTTTTCATCAAGATAAGAGACATAGTACAAGGTTGAAATGAAGAGAATATAGACTGAGAAGATGCCATATTATGTGATGCTCCTTAATCTAGAAGCCATCTACCTGATCTTGGACTTGAAAAGGCACAAAGATCTTGTCCTTTATTTCTTGATGTAGATGCTTGACCTTTATCCTTTTTAAACTGTTTTGAAGAAGGAGAAGAAGATGATTCAAACATTCTAGAAGGCAAATCAATGCAATAATTTTTGAGAATATTTTCAACTCATCAATATTCTTCGTAGAACAATAATTTTCTTCATGTCCATCCTTCCTACAATATGCACAAAAATGCCTCTCCTTCTTAGATGAATCCCCTTTGGAAGAGGATTTTTTCTTCGCTTGATCTGAATGTGGATTATTCTTTGCTTTCTTTTGTTTCTTATCTGATTCTGATTCTTTCACCTAAATAACCAATAATTGTTGAGATTTAGAAGTCTTGATGAGACCCATTGAGATAAGCTTTTGTTTCTCATGTATCAACATCTCAGAAAATGATGCAAATGAAGGTTTAGTATATGTAGACCCCATAGTCAATCTATGAGTATGAAAGCTAGAAACAAAAGAAGCATAATCAGGACCATGTTTGTTCATTGTATTATAGACCAACTGAATTTCCTTCTTATCAATTCCACACATTTTACATTGCTCTCATAGATCATTAACCTTAGTGATGTAGTCTTGAATGTTGTCAAATTCCTTAGGATCAAGGCTCATCAGTTCATTATCAATCTGATAGCCTCTTACTTCATTTGTAGCACCATATAATTTTTTCAATTTATCCCAAGCTTCATGAGAATTGTTACATGATTCAATTCGAAACAAAAAACTTGAGAAAATAGTCTATGAAGACACCCAAGAGCTTTGGTATGTTCAATCATCCATTTTATCTTTTTATCTGCATCTGTAGGTTCAGGTACCTTATTTTCAACATATAGAGAGTGAGCTTCTGTCATTAGAATACTCCATGCATTTTGATGCCATGTTGAAAAATTATATGATGTGAGCAAAGGAACCTTAGAATGATCTGTGAAAATGAGAGAGCACAAGCAAGCAAATAAAAAGAATGCACCAAGAGAACCCCCCACCCCCCGCCCCCCCAAATCACTCAATCAAGAACCCCCCAAGAAATATCTGATTTGGCACTTTAAATTTAGTGCGTTTACAATTTCCACTTGCCAAAACAATGAAGTGAACTTTGATTTTGGTACATGCAAATTGCCAAAATAGGCCTCAAACTCAAAGTGAAAAGTTTACATTAGATGAGATAAATCTGATTACACCACTAGAAAGTACACAAAAAATCATGCACTTTCAAAAAAAATTCACCCAAAAATTTTACCATAGGAGCGAGATATGAGCTCTCGAAGTTCCCAAATGAGGATGAAGTAACAACACCTATGAGAATCTGCAATTTCTAGAAAAATTAGAAGCCAAAACCAAAAAATGATTGCACCTCTACAAGGAGCGTGAAAAATTAGCGCAAATAAAAAAAAAAAATGTTCGAAAAAAGGAGACAAAATGACAAAGTTATGAGCCTTCAAAGTCAGACTGCAAATTCAAAAACTCCATTGGTGAGGGGGGCAAAAATTTCAAAAGATTGCTGACGTTAGCACTGATGTAGGCAAAACACGAGCTTAAATTTGATGGTCAAATGGTCTTCACACCGAAAAACCACCCCTGATCAAAATATTCTCTGATGCTACTGATATATTCTCCAAAACGGAATATTTTGTGGAATCTTCGGTACTTGATGGAATATTCTTTTATTCTAACGGTATATTATTTTCGCGTCCGACAGGGAATCTATGGAGAATTGTCAGTGAATCTCATTTTATATGGCTGTCGATATTTATGTGTATGTTGTCAGTTTGAGAGTTTGACCACCAACGTTTTGATTTTGCCGACTGGTTTTTATTTTAACTGCCGTCAGTAGTGGGTGGCGGGGCAACTCTCCTTCCTCCACCTAGTGGATGGGACTCACTTGCAGGTATGACCCTGTAAATTGCAAGTACTCTACAATTTTGCAGAAAATTTCCTCTGCCAACAATTTTTTTATATTCTGATTTTTTTTTTTAAAATTTAAAAAAATATGCAATTTGTACAAAGATTTTTTTTTTTTAAAATTCAATTTTTTTTTGACAAATATTAATATTTTCATTTTTTTTTTCAAAAAATTGTACCATCGACGCAATGATGGTGCCCTAGGAGGCCGTACAGCTCTTCGAGCAATTTTTTTTTTTGCCTCACAAGACAACTTGCTCCAAAATGGATGAATTGATAGTCAATCTTAGGGTTTTTGGCCCTTCTGGACACGATAGTAGGGTTAGATTTGACCCAAAATGCTCCAAAAATGCAGCTACCTTCTGGATTTGGAAACCACTCCTTAGCTTCAAACCCTCATAGATTTGGCCTCGTATGTTTGATTTGGATGAAATAAAAGGAAAAGTTGACTTTATCAAACCTTCCAAACGCAATGGTGAGCTCAGATTTGCACCAGCAAGCTCCGATATGAACCTACAATTAAGAGCAAAAAATGGACCCTCCCTAAATGTGGTACCTCTCTTCAAAAAAAGACTCTCCAATGACACCCAAGCTGGCTATGATACCATGTTAGAATTGGATATGGATGCCAAGATCTTGAGAGCAAATGGAAAGCACAAAAAAGAGAGAATAAAATGTGACAAGAATAAACTGTATTCTTATCAATATGATTCAATGATATGAGACGATTTTGGAATGATTGTTTACAATGAGAGAGACCCCTTGGTTATATAGCCAAGGTGAGAACATAGAAGGGCATAAGATTATGAAAAGTGTCATAATCTTATGACATGAGACAACTATGAAAAGATATCACTCCACCTAAAGTGGGAAAGTGATAATGTGATAACCACCACAAATGGTGGATCACCCACAAAAGGTGGAGAGGCAATCACATGATATGTCCACGAAAGGTGAGAGTCATAAAGTAATAACATGATAAGTCCACCAAATTTGGAAAAGCTCCAGCTACCTCCTATATGGTCCCTAAGTAAACTTAACTAAGGTGTAATCATGACCTCGGTACAACACATTTAATTACACCAACAATTTGCTTTTAATTTTTATTGAATTAAGATCTCTTTTAGGGTTTTTGGCATTGCATTTATAATTACATCTCATCTAAGGTTTAAATTTGCATTGTTTTTCATCTTTCTATATTTGAAAAATACAAAAACAAATCAATCATTGTGCATCTCATTTAGACATCATTTATTTGCATTTGAAAAATCAAAACAAAATTGTATTTCAACATAGGTCGTTGCATTCATCTTTCACATTGCAATTTTGAAAAATCTAAAATTAAAACTCACTGCCTCATACCTGGAACTGAAAGATATTATTGAAAGCTTTTAAATGATTAAAAAATAGTTTTAAAACACCTAACCAGGACTCATTCACCCTTACTAGCAAATGAGTCCCTGATTAGGTCAAACTTGCATCTTGTAGCATCTGAAAAGGCATTAAAAATCACTCTAAAATTCACTGAAGCATCCAAAAAAATTAACAAGGACCCATTCCCCCTTCTAGTGAATGAGTCCCTATGAGCTATAGTTTTGCATTTTCTTGACACTTATATCTCAGTTTCAAGCTTTTTTTTGGTGTTGTTACTTTCTTGTTTCATTTTCTTGATTTGTTGTTTCATAAAATTTATTGCATTTAGCTTAAATTGTTTCATTTCAATGCATCGTTAAAATTAAATATTACATTCAAACATTTCATTTTTAGTCTATTGCATTTTGTAATCAGTCAATTACATTGTTTAGAATCTAAAAATTGTATTTCATCCTAGGTTGTTGCATTACCTCTTTGCCATTTTAGGGTTTGCACACTAGGTTTGTAAAGCTTCGATGAGATTTACAACTTGGTGCCCTATTCACAATACTATTATAAGATGCAATTTAAGGCTCATTTCATCCCGTGATATCTCACTCATCGTGGATCTTGGGTTTTATGACTCTCTTTTTGATAGTGTTGAGAATCAACCCTCCATGGCTCATAGTTTGCATACTTCATTACCCATTACTTCACTTCCTATAATCAATGTGCACAATGTTATTAACAAGCTAGATGAACAAATAGAAAAATTACAAGCCCATATTCTTAGTGAATGCATAGACATTAGCATGGTTCCCATCATACAAAATCTAAGGAAAGAGCTTAGAACTAAAAAAACCACAAATCATCTAAAGCCTTAGTTGCTTCCTTCATGACTACCTGAACAAACAAGAAAATAACAACATATATGCCACACTCAATTCTCCTACTGAAATTAAGAACAATGTTAACATGGATGATGATCATATGAAACCACATCCCATAGAGAAAGTTGTAGCATTTATCGAAGATAGACCTCGTAAGGGCTCAACTAAAAAGCCTCTTGACATTGCTTTCTCACAAAATGACATACTTAAATGCGCACCTGATGGTCCTCTTTACATAGTTGGATGAATCAATGATAAATCCACTAATGGGATATTGATTGATCCTGTTTGTGAAGATAATGTGATAACTAAAGAATTCTTATGTGTGCATGAATTATATCAAGATACAAATAAAAGACCAAAATAATGGATCAAGACGCACAACAATTTTTATTTCCCTATGATAGGCTCAATATATCTACCTTTAAAAGTGGGACCGAAAACATTAACTATCCTAGTTTCCATCATTCTGCAGTTAGACCAATTTCGTGTGAAGCTAAGCTATTCATGGATTCGCTCCATAAATTTTGTCCCTTCGATTGTGCATAAATTTCTAAAGTTTCCATTTGGAAATGATACCTTTATTGTGAATCATAGTGGATTTAATCTTACATTGGCCTGATGGAAATTTTTCATTAGAGATATTTTGGCCTGAACCTATGGAACCTATCAAACCTTGTTAGGATTTATTTTTCAAATCATATCAAAAGTTCAAGGCAAAGAAAATAGTAGAATTACCCCTTCAAAACATGCCTCAACCTATAAATGAAACACTTATCCTTGATGAATCAATGATCAAACCAAAAACACTTCCAAACATATAAGAATAACCTATAGACAAACCTCCTACAATTTCCTACAAGAGACCATGAGATAACACAAACAATCCCATTGTCCCTCCTAGAGTCAAACAAGTTTATAAAGTTAAAGAGAAATTTGTTGAACAACCTACTATTGTTTCAAGATCTATTCCTCCCAAGGAAGAGAAGGAACCTATGATTGAAAAACCTACTCTTACACAAGAACAAATTGACAATAGATTGAAAAGGAATCGAAGTGCTAGAGAGCATAGGCGTAGGCGACGTGCTATTTCTTATAAATTACAAACTCAAGAAGACAAGAACAATATAGAAAATTAGAATCCAAACCTACCTAAAGTAAAGCACGATGATCTTATACCTTCACTGCAACACAAAAAAGAACATTGCATGTACATTGTTATTCAACCTCCTATTGTGATAAATTTAGATGATGATATTGACAAAGAAAAAATTGATGAACGAGTACATAATGAATTAAATACATTGTTCTCTTCTTCTACGAGCTTAAATGACACATCTCCTGAAAAGAGTGTTGAACGTGGTGCTTTCCCTAGTTTGGCACTTGTTGTTGTCCCTTTGGCTAGTTTTCTGCCTTCCATTTATACCAACCGAGATTGGGATGCAAATGACTTGCTTTAGGTTGTCACGTAATGATTTTTGTCATTTATATAAATGCAATTATTGATCATGAGATTTTCAATATTGATGTTAGATGATTATTTTAATTGAAATTGAAATTGAAATTTAAATGAAAATGAAATGATTGTGAAATTCGGGGTTTGTCATTGCTGATGAGAAACTGAGTGCAAGTGAACGCGGGAATAGGTGAACGAGAATGAAGGCGAGAACATTGATTAGGTAGAGTCGTTTTAGCCATTAGACATTAATGAGGATGATGGAATCTCACACACCACTTAATTAATTAGAACGTAATTTGCATAATTAAATGATTTAAATTTTAATTATTATAATGGTTATGCATTTGTTGAACAAAATTGCAAAAAATAATTTGTTTTATAAATGGCAATTTGATTATTTTTATGGGGAAATTGATTTTATTTAAATAATTAATTCTTAGTGTAAATATTTTATTTTAGTTGAAAATAGTAATGCTTTTATTATTTTAAACTATGGGAATAAACCCTTAATTGTGAAAATATAAATATTAAAGGATAACCATATATGGAATTCTATGCTGAAGAAATAGGTAAATATCAAAATAATTTATTGAGATTAATTAGAAGACAACAGTACATTAAAAATTGAAATGGAATTCAAAGCAGTAGTTAACAAATTGAAAAAAAATATATCTTTCAATCAATTTGAATGCAATAAAAAATGGAACTTGGAGTTCTAGCCATTTGGCTGGAGATCAAAACTGAGATAGTGGATCTAAGTTTATGATAACTACCATTTTGCATGAAGTAGAAGGGAGGCAAAGGAAATTTCAATTGGAAAAAGGATGATTGAAAATCCATTTTTGGGAGTTGGACAGAAAAACACACATTCTTTTATATATTTTGATTGGACTCATCTGACAAGGGGGAGGTACAACCAGTAGAGGAAGCAGAGTTTATTTGATTTTATTTATTTTATGATTCTCATTCTCCATACACTCCACGTGCGGTGTGGAGAGATGGCTGAGAAATTAAGTAATTACTTATCTCCCCATCATGCGCAGTTGTGAAGGGAGAAAAGTTTTGGATTTATTCATTTTGGAGGCTGCTTACCCCACCATGCACGCATAGGAAGGAAGGAGTGTGTTCTAAATTTTAATCCTACTCCGCTATCTCTCATACGTGTGGACAACAAGAAGAGAGAAGGAAGGGAGTTAGGAAGTAAAGAACAGGAGAATATAAGGATAAAGGCGCGACCAGCAAGGAAGAAGGGAGAATAGAGGTAAGGAGGAAAACTAGAGAAGAGAAGGGATAAATCACAAGCAGCAACAAAAGATTCACAGAGGGAATTGATAGCAGGAAATTGACAGAAAAACATACAAAAACTAATCTCTAGATTCAGGAAATTACCAGGTAGAATCAAAGAAATTATTATTTACCAAATTCATGATCGTAGTATGTTTAATTTGAATCATTCTCTTTTATTCTTGTATTTAAACTATTGAAAATTATCACTATTATTTTTTATCAAATTTAGGAAAAAGAACAAACACTAAATTGTGTTTTTATCATAAAACTATGGAACAACATGGATAGAAAATATAAAGAAACAGTAGATTTATTTATTTTATTAAATTTTGATTTAGTAATTCGAAAAGATGCATAGAGAAAACGTAATGATTTAGATTTATTTAGATTTAGAAAAGCTTCAGGAAAACCAAAACTGTCAGATAGGTTTAATTTTTTAAACGAATGAAACAAAAAAGATAGGGAAACATTTACAAAAATACATAGCTGAAAGTTCTTGGTTTAAATTTAAAAGGATAAGATTAAACAATTTTGTTTATTTTAACATGCTTGAAAAGTAAAAGTGGAATTTGATAATTCTCAAGGAATGATTTAAAAATTGCTATGATATGTTTTTGAAAAGATATTATTTTTTTAATGGAAATGTGAAAAAGAAATTAGAAAGGAATTATTTCGAAGTGAAGATAAATTATATGAGTAAATGAACCGAAAGAATGTGTGCTCATTTATTCCTGTTTAAATATATACTTTGATTACATACTTGAGATACACCTTCTTATAAATTTATTTTCTTATTTTATTTTAAATATGAAGTTAATATTATTTAAGATTTAAATCTGTAAAATTATTGCATTAAATACGATGTTTGCTTGAAAGATAAAGTGCAATTCATGTGTTTGTGAAAGATCATTTTATTTTTAATGGATCCATGCATGCTTGATAATTGAATGCGCATGACATGTGTTTGGGAAGTTACCTTCTGCGATGGTTGTTGAATATGGGTTATTAGAGAGCGTAGTTTTAGTTTTAAAAAACTACTATTATTTTTCATGCATGACATTTTACTTGGCCAAGTAACTTAAGGACCATTGAAATAGATGGAACTAAATTAACTCTCTACCATATCCTAGTATCAAACTTGCTTGTTTCTTAAATGAAATAGAAAAATGAAAATGCTTGTGGATTTACTAGTTATACTAAGCATGCACCAGATTCCATCTTGCTTGTCGACTGATGTTTGCTAAGCGATTCATGCAGGGCCGAGTATTCTTTGAATGACTAAGGAATTCCGAGGAAGCACAAGCTTCGAGGTTGGGTAGAAAAAGTGCTTGATCCTTGTTCTCGTCTTCATGTTTGAAGATATGCTATTGGATTGAAGATCAAAGGATGATTTATTCATATATGTATTCTTGTATTCTTTAATTAATTTTCATAGAACTTAAGGTGACAAAATTCCTACGTCTTGTATGATTATTATAGAGCTTAAGGTGACTGAATGCCTAAGTCTCGAATTGTAAACTTTAGTTACAAATACTTTTGTATTATTTATGTCATGTAAGATGACATGTGTATGAATTTAATTGGAAGTATTTTGAATCTATTTGTAGACTTTAAGTCGTTATTTTGGAATCTTTTGGAATTTATGAATTTGAATGAATGGAGTTTCGACTTTCTTGGAATATAAATGAATTTATTTAAGGAATCGTCAATGTTTTTAAATTTAAAAGTTTAGCTCTTTACATAGGTTTACTCGCATGTGCCTTACTAGTCTTTTATATTTTCATGTTTTCTTTATGTGATTGCATGTGCGTAATGTGATCCCCCATGATGTTTTATTTGATCTCTCTCTCTCTCTCTCTCTCTCTCTCTCTCTCTCTCTCTCTCTCACTCTCTCTTTGTGCATTTCTCTATATGTACCTTTCATTCTTCTATATGTTGTAATCATTTCATTTGTCTTGTGTTTTCCTTTTGGGGATGATGCAAAGCATCGAGATATTCATGTCTCTTGCATGTTGACCCAAAAAAAATTTATTTCTTTTTCATTTCTCTTGTGTTTTTGGAGATGACACAAGGGATCAAGAAATTCACGTCTCTTCCATGTTGATCTGAAAGGATTTTTCTTGGTTTTCGCTCTCTTTGTGTCATTCTTCCAGTTCTATGAGTATTTAGGGAATGATGACAGTTCCATTCTCTATGACAATATTGTAGCAAAAAAATACTTACCACAAATCCATAGATCCCTCATGTATTTGTGGGGGAAACCCTTCCTTCCTATTTCATGATGCAACTTATCTCGGAAACATATGACTTGGCATAGGGTTTTTCGAGGAAATCTCTCATGTCTTAGGAAAAACATTTGGCTACTTTAAAGAAATTTCTCATAGTAATGGTGTAGCAACCGCTTTAAAGTAGGGGATACATCGATGACATCTTTTGACAAAATTTCATGGCGTGATTTTTCTTTTTTCTTGTGACATGTCCTCTTCTTAGTGGTGTCATTAATTTTTATGTCATCGAAGAGTGTATGATCTATCATCATGGCATGATGTGAATGAGGCATCCCATGAGTGACGATCTGACACCTTGACTTGTCCTCTCTTGGAGACATTAGGCCAAATTCTCCCTAAGAAGAAGACCTTTACATGAACAAATAAAAATCCCCTTTAATAAAATTTTACATTACAAAAGCATTTTCAAAAGCATTACATTGTGGTACCTTATCAAATTTGTCAGGAAGATAACTTCAATATGGTATGAGAGGCTAATAAGATTCTCTCATTTTCCACTTCGTTGGGAAACCTCACCTAGTGGAAAGACCGAGGTTCCACTACCACAGAGTGAGTAGCAAACGTTATGGAAAAAAAGCCTAGATGTGTTCGACATCGCATTGGACCATCAAAGCTTGATCTTTTTTCTTGGACAAATAGCCTCATTCCACATTGTGTTTGAATGGTTGTGCTTGATCCTTTTGTTTTTCTTTATTGGCCTTTGACAGGGTATGGTTATGTATCTTTTTTATTATTGTATACTTAAGCATCTTGAATATCTACTTTAGTTTGAGTTTTACATGGCATCATCCTCTCATTAAAGTGGGGGAAAAATGTACTATTGAAAAAAGTAATATTTTTTCACACTTAATTTGGATAATTCACATAAATTTGAATTAATTTTATCTTGGAATAGTGTTGTAATTTTTTGTAACCATTCACATCATTCTAGGGTCCCTATTTAATTAAAATTTACCTTAAATTTTCCTTTGCAAGAATGTTGTAAAGTTTTTTAACACACTTTCACAATTTTCTATGGTTTATTTAATGAATTAAGCCTAATGGGCCCCTTTTAATGAAACGTGATTAATGTGTACCTTATTTAAGTTTTGTAGTGTTGTAACACACTTTCACATTTATCTAGGTCCCTCTTAACTAATTGTGGTTAATTGGAGTTAATTAGCCCCTTTAATTCAAATTTAAACCTTATTTATGACACTTCTTGAAGATCTATTTGACACCCACAATTCAAATTTCATAACAATTAATTGGAAAAAATCAAGGTCTTGGGAAATTGTGCCAAGACCCATGTTACCTAGGTGGTGAATGGGTCCCCCTCTATAGGACCCCCCCCCCCCCCTTATCAGTTGATTCTAAATGGGTTTTTAGTGATCTTTCCATCCTTGGGGATTAGGTCCTGGAAAACCCAGCCAGGACCCATTCGCCCTAGGTGGTGAATAGGTCCTCCCTTAATGAGGACCCCCTTTTAAAAATTCATTGTGTTAGGAATTTAATAATGTTTATCTCCAAATTTGGTGTTGGCTTTAATTGTTTGAATTTTGAGGTTAATCTCTTGATTTAGTATAAATAAGGGGTTAATTCACATTGTTTCACCTAGCAATTTTATGAGACATCCTAATAATTTACAAGAGCATTATAGATAAATTCAAGAAAATTTTCAAAGGAATTTCAAGGAATATTATCAAGTGTTTATTGCAACAATTCAAGATCATATCATCATGTCAAGGGTTTGGTGCATTCATGCATGGTATTGAGCTAAGATTGCGAGTGTAGCATTGAAGATATATTGCAATCATTGTTTCACATCATATTCAAGGATCAAGATCTACATTCTTCATGGACACTACAAGTTATATTGCAGATTTGTATTACAAGACAACATCCAAGGTATCTACATTGCAAAATTTCATTTTTCATGCTTCAATTTCATTGTCTCATCATTTGGTTTAATCACCTACAAGGGGTTTGACTTAGGAAAACCACTATTCACTAACAATCAACAAGTTTTTCTTCCTTTGAATGTGTGTTTGCAGATTTATAAGTTGAAGATCAAGTGGAAAACAAGTTTAGAGAAAAAATTTCAAAGTTGTCATTCAAAGTGCAAGAACAAAGAATTTAAGGTACAAAATTAAATACCGGTTTTCACGAGTTGATAATCAAGAATATGAGAGTGAAAACATCAAGGAAAATACCGTAGACCTTAGTTTTAGAAACCATAATAGGGAACCATTCGACAATAAAGGAAAATGAGTCGTTTGTGCCCTAAAAATAGGCTTCTTGCAGCAAGGTATAAACCTCTTTGAGCTCTGAAAGCTTCCCTTGTAACTACTATAATAGTTAGGTATAATTTTGTATTTTTATTTACATCTTTTGACTCATAATTGCATCAAATTGCATAGTTTTTAGTGTGGGAAAAAATTAGTGGTTCATCATCTTGATTTATTTCATTTTGGTGAGCCCTATATTCCACCTAATCATCACTTATTATCATTAGAGTATCCACTCGCTTTTGAACTTTTGGAGGTGGGAGTTCATGTGGATAGAACACAATATTTGGAAAATCCCCACGAATATGATCTATCAATTTATTTACATACATTGGCCTAGTGGAAGAAGGAAAGAGGATATTTTTCAAGGCTTTTTGAAGCATACCTTGGTAAACCAGAGTAGTCTAAAGCATATCTGGTATCCCTTTTTTAGTTTATCCCTCACTCAAAAATATGTGGGATTGGCTCTTTAAAAATTGAGAAGAAAAATCAAATGTGATGAACCCAAATTCTTTCTCTTACTGTCAAACATCAAGTTGTGCAAAAGTTCATCAATTCTCATGTTGTGTATCAGGGTGCTGGCAAGAAGTTGAGTTCACTTTTTGGCCATTTAGTGGAAGTGTTTTCCCTGATTTTTAGAATTTGACACATTTGACCTTAAAATTTGAAGCACTTAGAGATGGAATCTTGGAAAAATTCACTAATAATAAAATATAGTACTCAGAGTCTACTTTCCAAATATGTAATTTATTTCAATACCCAGATGATACAACTTGATTTTCAATATATGTTTCTAAAAGCCACTGTTTAAAAGTCATTTTTTTACCATACCCTGCATGTGTACGTCATCCATATTTTGACCTAAATAATCATTTTTTTTCTTAATCCTTTTGGGAAAAGATTTGTAGCTCACTGGAGCACACTTTCCATACTTTTTTGTAATTTTTTATTGAATAATTTTTTTGTTAATTTTTTACTAACCATATTTGGTGTTCTAAAAAATCGTCATGTACGTCACGCATAAGATGACCTAAACTTATCATTTTTTATTTTTTTTAAAATTGAAAAGAATTGTCTGAAGTATGATTTCGTGCAATCCGTTTATCAAAAAACTATGTTAATCAAAAGTTATTAAAATACTAAAAAACCCCAATAATTCAAGTTTATGGACTTGTTTTATTAGAAATTAAATGAAAAATAAAAAAATAATCCAATTGTAAAAAATTTTACATATTTGGAATATACGCTGTCTCATCTATAATGGGTTGTAATTTCGTAAAAAAGTTCTACAAAAAATGTCTTCAAACGTTTCCCCAAAGTTAGTATTTTCTTATGACATTTCTAGGATGTTCAACTTGCAGGTCAAACCAGATCTAGGACCTAGGTTCAAAGCTTTTCCTGAACCAAAAACAAAGCACAAACCCGACCAAAATTTCATATTTTAAAAAACGTGATCCGGTTAATATTTTTTTTTATGCTTTTACAAAATGGGATCCCGTTTTGAAAATTGCCAAAAATGGAAAATTTCCATTTTGGAATTATTTCAAAATGCACAATTTCCAAAATGGAAACTTTTCAAAATGGGATCCCGCTTTGAAAGTTGCCAAAAATGGAAAATTCCATTTTTGGTAAGTTTTCAAAAGGAAATCCTATTTTTTGAAAATCGGCATCCAATTTTTTTAAAAAGACGATCCCGTTTTAAACGAGATCCCATTTTTTCGATTTTAGGCTTGGGATCCTGAACCTAAACGGGATCCCATTTTTGCAATGTCGATTTCATTTTTTTGGCTAAGGCAAAAACTTCCATGTTTTGTGGACTCAATTTCTTCCACTTACCCATCACTCTTCGCCTTGTATGTTTGCTAATATCAACTTCAATAAGCCTGAGAAGATTCTTAGGGAACTTCTGTGGTTAGATGGTAAGGTTAAAAAAAGAGGTATAATGTGAACTGGAAGTGGTATTTCTTTCCAAAAAGGTAGGGAGGATTAGGCATGATAGATCTATGGATCTAAGGGGTTTATCTTGCTATAAAAAAGATTTTCAAGGCCTTGGAGGGTTATGAACCTTGGAAAGTTCTAGTGAGACACAATTTGGCACTGTCCAAACCAAAGAAGGGTAAGAAATTTGGTATAATCTACATGTGCATGATATCATGTTTTTGGTTAGTTTGAGGTTAGTATTTTTGGCTATGTTGTCTTTGCCTCCTTGTGTAAAGCCTGGACCCAGGTAAGGCACTTGCTATCAGGTGGTGAAGTAGTGAATTATCTATCTTCATGGTTTGTGCCCAACAGATCCTTATTGTGGAATACTTGCGTGAATGGGAAGCCACTGGCTCTTTCTTTGGGGGTTTCTACAAACAAATGGCACTCTCGGGGGATTAGAGTGTTTTAGGACTTGTTGATTGACGAATGTTTGGGTTCTTGGGAGCAGTTATGTGCTAAGTATGGTTTGCCTCATTCTTAGAAAAATACATATACATTGATATGTAATTGTTTGGGGAACTGGTTTCCTGGGAATGCATTGGGGAATTTTGATTCCTTGCACAAGATGAAATGGGAAGATGGATCTAAGTTAATGTCAGTCTCTATTAAGAGTATATACCTGATGCTTGTTGGTGAGTGGGAGAGGTGTATGAGTGGTTAAAATCCTATTGGAACTTGACTTGGTATGTTGCTAAATGGACTAAAATCTTTGCATATCTTTGGCAAAATAATGTTGAACCAAAATAAACCTTTTTTTGTTGGTTTTTTCTTTTGAATTTTTTTTTTGTTGGTCAAGTTTTTCATAAATATGGATTATCTACTAGAACTTATGAATTTTGTTCTATCTCTAAAACTCGTGAACACTTATTTTTTGACTATTAGTATGCTATTTCTATTTGGTCTTTATTTTTTGGCCTTCCTATGAATTAGAATGATGACAAAGTTTTTTCCTAGCATGAGATTCTTATTGGCTATGTTGAGAGGTTTAATGAAACTTTGAATAAGTTTTTGTTTATTCTGTATAATGAATTCTTGTGGTTCTTTGGAAGAAGAGGAATGAAGAGGTCTTTTAGAGAGAAAAAAGGAACCTTATTGGGTTTAGAAGTGAACTCACTTTCTTGAATATTATGTTGTAGGTATTGACTGCTATGGAGATCTCAAAAAGATCATTTCATGATCCTTCTTAAGGAAATCTAATATTACATTAGCCCACTTCTTCCCTCAAGGGAGGAATAAACTAGATCAAGAGGACCTAGAGATGTTAAACAGATATTTGCAAGAGAGTAAGATGACAAAAGAAGACCTAAAAGGAGACCACCCCAAAGTAATGGACATTGATACCCTTGCTACTATGAACATGGATCCTAACGATAATCTACCTCCTATAAGGACGTATTATGTTGATCAAGCAGAATGCTGTAACAATGTTATAGGATCTTGGAATTAAGTTTTGATTAGTTGTCTATATTTTAGTGTTTTGAATTGTAACTTGATTTACATATCTTTTTGTCCTATGATGGCATGCAATCCTCTCTAAGACTTAATGGGGCAGCTGCTCCATCTAATGTAATATCTTTTTTGTAAACTATTTCTAATGTATAAAAAAAGTAATTAGCTCCTAATTATTCCATACACATATATCTAATCAAAATAAATAAATAATTCTAATTATCATCACTTGCTTTTCACTCATGTTAAATAAGTTAACTAATTAGTTATTCAAGTTAGCTCTAAAGCATATTAATTGACTAAACAATCAATTTAGTTAACTAGTGAATTAAATTAGTTAACACTATTAAGTTAGTTGACTAATCAATCAATTGTGTTAACTAGACAATTAAGGTAGTTAACTAGTCAATAAAAATAGTTGATTCTAAAATAAATCTCTCATTCCAAATTTGATCAAATCAACCATTGTCAATTCATTTTTTAATTTATAATTTTTTAAAATCCAATTTGAACAGAGCCGTCTTACGTTCTTTGTCGTTACTTCTTGGAAGAAAATTACCAATACCTCCCAGCTGAATTAGTGATGATAGAAAGAAATTTGACAGGTCAATAACGATGCTTTTCCTTCCTTTGATCAACATGCACTGAAAATGTAGCAGTTCCTCCCTGCGATCCAGGTGTACAGATGAAGAGACCTCGGGCGAGTGAGTAATTTCCATCTTGAATTCTCCATTTGGTTGCAGATCGCTTTTATTCATTTCCATGGCAACCATCGTGTACAAACTGGGAAACGAAATAGGAGGGGGCATTGACAGAAAATGCTGCAAACAATTACTCAACATATTTTCTCTTGAAAATAAATAAGCAGTGCATTGCTTGATGTTCTGGAGGTCAAAGAAAGTTAAAATAGCAAATTATATGCCAACTATGTAAAATAATAATATTTTTTTTTCAATTTGTCAACTTTAACATCAATTCCCTATCGTTATTGATGTTGCAATTCGACTTTATCTGATTTTCTGGAAATAATAGTACTTTATCCCAGAAAACTATAAAACGATCCAGGTTGAATTTTTCCCCGCAAGTTGAACTGACAGATTTACTTAAAGATATACATAGCATACCTAAACAACCAAAGTGAAGCCCCACTTCCTACGGCAAAGCATGCCATGAACTGTCACATATCACGTAAGATCCACGTGCTTCTCTAAACTTCTACGTCTGAACACAAAACAAACCACTTAAGAAAACATAATGCCTGATATATAATATAATTGCAGAAACATAAAAAATCTATCCCCGCCAAAATCAAATAAAAGGAGCCGTAGATTTGAGGGTAAGGAGTTTCTTGTGTGGAGCCGTAGCTTGGTGTTTCTGCAGATTGGATTCAACTAAAATTGCCTACCAAAGATAGAATGATGTCAAAAAGAAGTTGCAGATTTATTGCAATTTGTAGCAGCCATTCCAAGTCAGATCACTGTAAAGGAGAGCTGGCCAAGAATGGAAACATAGAGAAAAGGGAGCGTCGATCACAGAAGGAGATCGTTGTTTGAACAAAAGATGCAAGGAGGAGTCGTAGACAAAGGAAGCCATCCAAGTAGATCATTGAGAAAAGAGCCCAGTCAACAAGGAAGGCGCTGAGTATATGGCAAAGATGCCGCAGCTAGTAAGTCACTGAGATTGCAGTTTTGCAGAAGAGATAGAATCGATGAGATGTGTGATAAGGAAGAATCCAAAGTCTTACATTGGAATGAGGTGAATTTTTGTGAAGCAAGTCAGAAATTCAAAAAAGAGTTGTCAGATGCAACAAAAGACGTTTGAAAAGGCCAGCAGAGCCAACAAAGGGAGGTGTTGAGGAAAGCAAGTGCATCACATCCGAACTGATGATGGACTGGTGGCAAGAAGGCCAGAGCTCGTGGTTAGAGCATTCTAAAAGAAAACTGGGATTTCCTAAGTTGGATCCATATGATTTGAAGATTGTAGATGCAGAGGCATCAATGCCCATAGTTGAGATTAAGGGGGAGTGTTGGAATATATAATCCCAACTACTTTATTAACACCCCAGTTGCATCTGTCCCCTCTTTATCAACATTGGATCACAATCATATTTCAATATTAAAGTCAAAGATTTGATTTTATCTTCTTTAGCTACTCAGGCAGTTGACTGTTAGTTGTAATTGCTTAGTAGTCTATATATTGGTTGAACTCTGTTTTGCTACTCACTCTCAGATGAGTCCAACTCAGTAGAGTTGTAAGCTATAAGGATAAGCTGCGAGGGTATGAGCTGAAGCTCAAAGTCTGTAATGTCTATTTCATTAATATAAAGTTTTATGTCTGCATTTTCTGTTTTCTGCCCCTTTCAATTCTATCAACTGGTATCAGAGCATCCCAAAAGAAAACTGGGATTTCCTAAGTTTGATCCATATGATTTGAAGATTGTAGATGCGGAAGCATCAATGTTCGTAGTTGAGATTAAGGGGGAGTGTTCGAATATCTAATCCCAATAGTAAAGAGTTGAACTGGTACTCACCATTAAGTGAAGCAACACTATTCTTTACATTTTTTTAGCACTTACGTGAATGCTTGTAAAAATGCAACATCTAGTTTACTATTTTGACTATCATAAACAATGAGTTTTGCTCTATTCAACTCTTCCATTCCGCTTGGTCATAGTTGAAAGCTAGCGGAAAGCAAGGAGTTGTATGTAGTGTGTTACAACATTGCTTGCATGATGAGGCACCAGTGATTTTCATGCTATTTGGTCATGGGAATAAGCCACATGTTGTGTTTGCTGCTGATTTAAATTATTAGTAATTTTAGAGTATCTATTTCAACATAAATTTGGAGATTTATGTTGGTTTGAATCAATAAGATATTTTTTTTGATTAGATTCATGAGTAATTATCGATGAATCCATAAAAGATGCTAAATCTTTTATAATTTACGTTCTATAAGATTAAGGAGAATATTCTTATAGGAATTTTATAGGACAATTATAAGGAATTGAAAAATATATTAGTTCAGACAAATTTACTCACACCTTTTGTGTAAAGAATTTTCAGAGATCTATTATCAAATACCCTTACACTAATTAATTGGTCTTGACACATAAAAAATTATTAACAAAGATTAGAATTTTGTTATGTATACACCGAAAGATGCAAACGAATACAAAGATTAATAAAAAAATTAGGCTTACCAGATGTATTTGCATAGAAAATAAGTTTAGACTCACTAGATGTATTTGCAAAGAGCATTGAACCCGAGCATTGTGTAGCACAACACAAGGTGACCAAGGGCATACACCTTGCAACAAATTCAGTCTAACAAAGGTTTCACATCTAAGTGGTAAGTTCCATTTGTGTTCATTATCATTCAAACTTATTAGTTTTACTCTCCTCGCTTGAGAGCATGCACTTTTTATCATTTATCATCATAGTTGTTGTGGAGGTGCAAACATAAAAATGGGGTTTGACCAAGGAAAGCCCCTATATGGCATAACCCTTCTCCATCCATCCATTTTGTAGGTTATATGTCTCCTATTGATTGAAGTGGATTTGAGATCTAAAAGTTTCAAAATCCCAATTCATGAATTCATGGGATTATCATAAAAAAACTAGATTAGGTTGATTATTCACACATTATTGAACTTTAGAACCCACTCCTGAATATCAGATACCTTTAGACACTAGTGCATCTATGTAATCTCTAAGATCCTTTATTCTAGTACTTCTATAATAGGGTGCCCTATGACCCAGTCTTTCCAATTCAACTTGATATTTTAATGTCGAGTCCCTCTCTATCTACACTCTCTAGATCTATCTTGTATTTCTATCTTTTTGTTTTATAATTTCTATAATATATTATAGTTTTTCAATTTGATCCCAATATTTTCTAGTTTGACACATTTCATCATCAACCATTTAAACCCCAACAAATAAAAAGGGACCAAAACTGTAACCAACATGTTTGGCTCCCTCAAAAACAATAGGCAAGCAAGCTGTCTTGGTTGATTTCGTGTTCCTTAATGTTTAAGGTGGAAAGGTTGATTTAAGTTATTGTGGTTAAGCTAGATCCCCATTTAACTTTATTATAGTTTGGTGAGCCCAACATATCTTGTAATTGTACTTATTCTAATTTAAAAGATTTTTTTTTGTAATCTAATCAATACATTGGGATATTTGAATATATGTTTAGTTTTGAAAATAAAACATTGCACCTTTTGTTCACCAAACACTGAACATAATGGTGAACAACTTAGATTATATTTGAAACAAGTAATGATTTAATTGTGTAGTTCCATATCTGTTTTACTTTGTTAAGAAATTAGATTAATTGAATATCTCAATTTTCATATACAAACATTGTACTTTTAATTTAGAAAGAAAATCATTTGATTATTTTTTCTCTTTTGTTATTGTACAACATAAATAACATTGTATTATTCTAAGATATCATTAGAATATCTTGTTGGCAGATGGTCAATGCTCCCCTTGGGATTCGTGACATGGCTTAACCACCTCCCATGGATCCATTAACTCTCACAGTTGTATCAGGCATTAATAGGTTGATCTTTTGGTGCAATGACAATTGTGTTTCCAACAATTGGTATCAGAGCCAAAGGTGTCGGGTTCGAATCCCCTCAAGTAACGTTGAGGGGGAGTTTGTTGGCAGATGGTCAGCACTCCCCTTGGGATTCGTGACATGGATTAATCACCTCTCGTGGATCCATTAACTCTCATAGTTGTATCGGGCATTAGTAGGTCGATCTTTTGATGCAACGACAACTGGGTTTCCAACATATCTATCTTTTCATCACCTTCTTTCTAGTTCTAATAACCTTCTAAAAATGTTATCTTTTCTTAAAAAATAGATAGATGATTCCTTTTGTTCCTTTGATAGATTTTCTTCAAATGATGATGAGGCTCATGCTTGTCCCTCTCCCAATATCTCTCCTAATTGTGAAGATATCATGGTGCAAGAGGATAAAATCATTAATATCATTCTTAACATAAATTTAGCCACTCTTCATTCAACTCCTCTTTCTCTAGGAAACATGGAAAGTATAAATTTTAATCAAAATCTTCTCAATATAATTTGTATTTTCGATTCCCACAAATAACCTATAACACCACTGCTTCACAATAGCATGCCTTTTCCTTCTAAGATATGTCTCTATGGAAATGGGGGCTCTTTAGATTTCATCCCTCAAGGACCAATTGAATCTAATATGGAACCTTACCATCTTGATATCTCAACACTCAATAAGGATCTAGATTCTTACAATGAATCGATTATTCTTATCATATCAATTCTAATAATTATTCTTTAATATGTGATCATAGTTCCTATTTGGATAAGATTGGTAATGTTAATTCTTATCCTCTATCTGATTTGGGAACACATTATGGGCTTGGTTTCCAAATTTTATTATAACTTGGATACAATGAAAACGATTTAGGATGAAAGTAACAAAGAGTTAAGGTTCTTATGAAACCTACAATACACTTTTCTAGAGTGTTTAAGTCACTATTCTCATCCTATGCATACATTCCCTCTTCAATTATATGATATATTTATATCCTCCTCTTGTGAGTAGTCAAATATTTATTCACAAGATTTAAAGGATTACTTCCTAGTACTCATCCTATATCTAAGAAAGAGAATAGTTTGTTGAGGATTCTCAAATATCACTTGATTACACTTCCCCCTCCAACATGTAAGAGATCTCATGAATATGATAAAAAAATCATTCTTTTTGTGCATATCATCAAGTGCTTAGCCATTCCTCCAATGAATGCTAGGCCTTGGGCAATAAAATACAACTTCTTGACTCTAGTGTCATCATTCTTTAATTTAATAATACACTTGTTGGCTCATCACATGAAAAGTGACATTGGGTTTCACCTTTGTCCTATTCCTTCTAAAAATTTCTCCTATTGTGTTGTTCCTCACTATGTGGCATTCATAGCTCTATGTGTCTGCTCATTTCCATTCATGGTGGTGCAATCTTATGTGCCACCATTCTTCATCTATGATGGCAACATAATAGTTTATATCATTGTAGTCCTTTCCTATACACTTAGGGGCAAGGATAATATTTTTTAGAGGTGTGCATCCTTCTTGAGGATCCCCCTAGATTATCTCTATCCCCTTTATTTTCCTTAAAACATCAGCATTATAAGGATGCTCAAATTTTAAGGGGAGCATATCACCTATAAATTTTTCCATCGACACATGCACCCTTCTCCATGCACACTTCATGAGCTTTTCTTTATTGATGTTCCCCTCCATTGTGGTATTTTTTATAATTCCCCTTGAGGCATGATTATCAATTCATCCCCTAAGACATTGTTCATTTATGTGCCAATTCATCCCTTGAGACATTATTCATTTTGTTGGAAAAACAAGGATAGACAATTGAGAGGGGGGGTGAATTAGTTGTTACCAAAATCAAACTTATTCAACATTAATCAACCTTAAATCTTAGATTTGATAATTAATAGAGCAAGCATAAATCAATAACACATCAGAGACACATGAATACCAAGATTTTATGCGTGGAAACCTTGTTAGGGGAAAAATGACGGTGAATGTTAGTCCATAAGATTATACCTTGTTAGAAGTATAATGAAGAATGAAAAGGGAATGCACTTGCATTCACACACACTGCCTAGAGCACACTGCTCAGAGGAAGGCTCACTTCCTTCCAAATAATAATCAGAGTAAGTCCATCTGATGAGTTTGAATTGAAGTAATAGCTTCTACAAAAGCCTGATTATAGTTCTGGCTAAGCGCATAAAAATTTCTACACACTCTGCTCAATCTTCTTCACACTTTTCTCTTCTCTTGAATGATTTGAAATTTATTCACACATTTACATCACTTGCGCACCCTGATAATTTCCTCTAAATGAGGAAAACAATCACTTATATATATCTACTACACAGATTTACATTCACTATTCAGTCGGCCACAAATAAAGAATAAATTACAATTGTCGGCCTTAATACATGAATAAATATTAATGCGCACCAACACAAGTCAGTCAAAACATAGTGAGAACCCAAACAAACACCTTAGAACACACCAAACAATAAAAGATTAATCTTCATGGATCCGCAACACGCTACCACCATCATGTCGACCAGGAACATGAAAAATTGAGCACACATCAAAAAAATCTCCGATCACAAACACTTCGATCAATGCAGAAGTATATCAAGGATAGAGTATTATCTAGACTCATCCATGGATGTTACACGTACATGCACAACAACTGAAATTACCATAATTTCATCCTCTTCATCCAAGAACACCATCTATAGAAACTGAGTAACTCTAGGTACACAGATCTTCATAACTTCCACAAATCTTGATGCGAACCTTTGAAACTTCCAAAAAAAATACTAGAAAGCTTCAGAAACAGACCCTTTTAAGTGCACCTTTATATTAGCAACCTACAGATCTTTCAACCATTTTGACCTTCTCAGCTTCACTAGCTGCCTGCAGTATTATTTTTCACAATTTTCTCAATCTCCTTGATATATAAAGCCTTAAGCATCACCAATGCTAATAGTGTTGATATCAATGAAAACCACAACATCCAACAATCTCCCCTTTTCGCATTGATGGAAATATATGATGTGAAAAATAATGGCATCAACCCAACTAGCTCTTCTCCAACAACCCCTCCTCGAGATTGTGCACTCTTTTCCTATTCCCTTCTTCTCCTATGTTTTTAACATTGCTCTTCTCTCCCCCTTTGACATCAATGGAAAAGGTACACATGATCTGATTACATATTTGAATCCTCTAACTACTCCCCCTGAGTAGAAGCCACCGCAACATCAATCCAGAATAAGATATGGCTTTGAATTCACAAATTGATGCAAATACCCGCATCTCTTAGTTCTGATCAGGATGGGAAATCACTCCTAACTTTCCTTTGAGGTACTCAGAAGTATCCTTAGGCAATGACTTCATAAAGATGTCTGCAATTTTCTCCTTGGTAGGTATATACTCTAGTGTAAATTCTTTGTCACTTATTTTATCTCAAGAAGTGATATTTGATGGATATATGCTTTGTCTTTGAATGCAGCATTGGATTCTTGGAAATGGTTATGGCACTTGAATTGTCACAGAATATGACAATGGGTTCTTCATACTCAATTCTAACATCTCTCAACATTTGCTTCATCCACAATACCAAGGTACAACTGTTTGCAACAACAATATATTATGCCTCAGCAGTGGACAATGAAACAAAATTCTGCTTTTTCCTTAGCCAAGATGCCAACTTCTTTCCTAAGAAGAATGCACTTCCAGTAGTACTCTTCATGTCATCCACATCTCCTACCCAATCAGCATCAATGAAAGCACTTAGGATAAGATCATCATCCCTAGGATACCAAATACCAAGATCAACTGTCCCTTTTAGATATCTGAAAAATTCTTTTCACACTAGTCACATGAAACTCTTTAGGATCAACTTGAAATCTAGCAACTATGCATACAACATTCATTATATCTGTCTTGGTCTGAGTTAAATAGAGAAATCCAACAATCATTGACCTGTATCTTGTCTAATTTGCTTTAGGAGAATCATCATTTTGTGTTAGTTTGCATCCGGTTACCATAGGTGTACCAACCGGCTTTGAATCTTCCATGCCAAACTTTTTCAGTCACTCTTTCACAGACTTAGACTAAGATATGAAATTCCATCATTTAACTGAGTGATTTTCCTGGTCCTAAAAATAATTTCAGCTCTCCTATCATTGAAATTTCAAACTCACTTTTCATTTTATCAGCAAACTTCATATACAAATCATCATCACCTTCAAAAATAATGTCATCAAAAAATACTTCAATGATTAATTCTTTATTCTGATCCAACTTGAAATACAATTTTTTGTCAGTAGTACCTTTATTGAATCCAAGTTTCAACAAGTATTTATCCAATCTATCATACCAAGCTCTAGAAGCTTGCTTAAGTCCATATACAGATTTTCTCAATCGACATACCATGTCCTTTTCATCAATGAATTGAAATCCATCTAGTCATTCAACATAGACTTCTTCTTCTAGCTCACCATTTAGAAATGTTGACTCTACATCTATTTGATAGACTTTATAATTCTTGAAAGTAGCATAAGCAAGAGATAATCTTACAACTTCAATTTATGATATAAGGAGGATTTGTTGCACATGGGTCTCTTTCTTCTAAAGAGATCACTCGGGAAAAAACTTCCCTTATACACCTCAAATTGAATAGATTGATGGAATCGTGAAGAGAAACAAGAAATTTGGTTCAAGATTCGAAAGAGTGAGACTTCTAAGTTTCTATCCCTGACTGAGAAGCTCTCGTCCAAAATACGTCAGCACAATTCTAGGACGCCAGCATGGCACGCTGTCTTCAGCAAGACGCGTTGCCATCCTAAGTTGCAGAGAACTCGGGAGCTCAAGCAAACATACTAGAGTCTAACTTCTTGAATCGAATCAGAAAATGTGAAGAGTCAAATGATCAATTAAAAATAGAGATTGAAAGAGAATACAAGAGATCTTGAAACAAGATCACCTTAGTGCGTTCGAGCCTTCAGTCCAAGTTTCCTTTCACAACTTGCACACAAAAGATCAAGGGGAAAATATTGGGGCTGTATTGGTGTTCCCACCTCCACGAACAACCAAGTTTGGTAGATTGTGTAGAGGAAATGAAAAAGTAGGTGGTGAAAACAAAACTTGCTTTGGAGTACAGCCCACACCAAAAAATAGTAAATGAACTAGTAGGAAAGAGTGATAGAGAAAGAGATTGTTACTCATGGGTCAAAACCCTCTTTTGGAGCACACAGGCACACCGCGATGTGCTTTCTTGAGAGCTGGTAGCTACTAGAGGGTCCTCATTCCAGCATGGCTTCGCTAGTAAGAATGTTACTATTCAAGGGTAAAGTCTACCCAATACTAGAGCAAGTGGTGAGAATTCTTGAGTTGATGGCTTCCAACCCCACATTGAGGGCCAAAGGGAGTTTTTAATGCATGCAAGGGCAGCACAATGCTATTTCATTTGAGACATAACCGCAATGACACATGTCACAAGGGTAAAGGTTCTAGATTTATCATTTGAAGAAGCTACCAAGGATAGAAGAATGATCAAGAAAAAGTCTTTGGTTTGGAGGAGGAAAAATGATCAAGAGGTGACTGTATGCCCCCTCCTGATTTTTCCCCCAACATGGTGGGGTAAAGTCAGGAGAAACTAGGGAGCCATGAGCTCCAGGAAAAATTAGCCCCGAGGGGCCTATATATACCTAGGTGGGCCCTCAGAAGGGTCATTTTCACTATTCACTACGAGAAGATTGTTAACTTTTGTGAGATAAACATCAGCAAAATGCTGAGCAGGATAGAGTACAAGGCATCAAGGTTTGAGAAGCTATGGGATGACATCATCGCAGGAAGGGAGGTCGACCAGGTAGGCTTCTTAGCCTCGATTTTCATGCCTTTTAGCCTATTTTTTATTATTTTTAATACTCCAAGGTGCGCAAGTATCTGAAATGTGCGCCTGCATCCTCGTTCCATGCTGACATTCGGGACTTGTGTTGGGGTCCCAGATTGGTGTTGGCATCCTTCGGGTGACTATGGCGGATCTGGGACATAGGCTCATCAAGTAGATGTTTGTGTGGCGCGCATGCATCCATTTACATAGTTTTTTAGCATGGTCAATTTTATGACTTAAATCTTTTTACTTTTTTGTAGGATTATCCAGAGATCCGTGAGCATCCCAAAGGGTGAGTATTTCACCTTGTTCAAGAGTAGAAAGACCAACTATCTCCCGATGAGGACACACACTTAGAGAGAGTCGGTCTCTAGCATGTGTTTATTATGCTAGAGATGTGCTATCATGATAGGATGCTCATTGCTCTAATGGAGCGGTGTGATGCTACCACCTCCTCTTTTCATCTGCCCTGCGGGGAGATGACCGTCACACTAGAGGATGATTATTGGATCCTCGGGCTGCCCATCTACAGATGGTGAGTAGTATTAGATGACACCTAGTCGGTGTAGGAGTGTACCGAGGGCATCCACTACTTCACAGCGCAGACAGATGGCGGTGACAACACTGGTCACATTTATATGCATTGGTATGACCATGCGAGGACGACAGTGTCGTTGCTACACCGAGTGATGGCAGTGACCGTTGCCTTTCAGATCACCATAGATGGTTGAGGCTCACACTTGCATGGGGGCCTCATCCTGATTGTTAGAGACATGGTGGAGAAGAGGACTCTTTTTGCCTAAGGGCACAACATATTAGCACACCTCTACCAGGAGCTGGGGCAGTATGTGCACTATGAGTATTGTAGCCTCACAGTGTGCACACTTTTGTAGGTGGGCATTTTCCCACATCATGTGCACCTGGCTGGTCAATTTTCCTCAACGATGACTATATGATGTCTCGATGACCTACTAGTATGATATAGTAGGCCAGTGGCACTTCGGGGATTTACAATTTTGGAGGCTATAGTTTGACACTATCGGCATGGGAGAGGTTTGTTGGAGGGCTCACCACTATTTTAGGTGGGTAAATGATTGCAAGTTCCTAAGGAGCCTTCAACAGGACCGTCTTTTAGTGGGTCGCCATGATTTTGTTATTGTACCATATTACTGGAGTTAAGTCATGTGGCAACATGGTCATGTCTAGACCATACCGCCCGACATGCCCACATACACCAAGGTGCACCATAGTGCAACGAGGGTTGGTGACTGCCCTTGCCCTTCCATCATAGACATCATCTTTTTAGACAACGATGAGCCAAACCATGATCTACTAGCTATGGTAGTAGTGGATAATGTTGGGGTGGTGACCGATTTAACCCAATGGTGGGAGAGGCATCACCCTGCTCCTGTCTTCGATGAGGGTGCTCTAGAAGGGGATCCAAGTACATAGGAGGGGGAGCCTTAGTAGCCATCACAGGGCAGGAGGAGAGCCCACCAATAGGGTGGAGTAGAGGAGGAGGAGGAGAAGCCAGGATAGGAGGAGGCAGAGGTGGTGCCTGTGAGGCCGCGATGACAGAGGAGGTCAGCTCCTCTCCCAGCTACTCCTATTTCATTAGTGCCACCAACCTCCACCATTCCAGCAGCGACAACACTAGCATCTCCTAGGAAAACCACTGATACCGGTGGTGCTAGTCCCAGTGTTGATCTACACCCCAATCCCACCTGACAGCCAAGGGATCTAGGTATACGTAGTGCATTATTGTTATTCCCCTACTTTTTCGTATTTATGCTTACATTTTTTTATTTTTACCTACATGCACTTGCCATGTGATACTAATCCCCTTCTTTCTCTTTGTGGTTGCAGAGGACGAACAAAGATGGACTGAGTTTATAGCTCAGTGTGTTTCAGAGGTGGCCTTGTTGTATAGGTCCAGGGGATGGTCCTAGATGCCTATCGGCCTATTTCAGCGAGGAGGCATGCCCCCAATTTTGAGCCAGTGGTACATTTGAGGACCGGGGTGCTGAGTTGGTTCAGTTGACTGCGGAGCTAACTGCCACCAGGGGCAATGGGACCAGTTGTGAGGGGAGCTGCAAACGGTGCTCACCGAGCGAGATGTGGCCGTGATGAGATCTGATGTCGTTGAGGCAGCACACAACGCCCTTTAGAGCCGCATTGATGAGCTCAACACACAGCCGACCGTTGTGATCCCGATAGATGTGCAATGGTTGCAACAAGAGCTGATATAGGCAAGGATAGACATTTTCTTATTGTACGGGGAGCTTAGAGGGATACGGGTGGGTTTATCAGTGTCACACTCACACCGATCCCGATCTCAGACCACCGAGCAACCTCCTCCCAAAGAACCAGAGTGGCCGTCAGAGCTAGAGGGATCGGAGATCGACATGCCTCGGGGATAGGACCCCTATTCTATACATCAGTTTTGTAGCCAGACGTGCATATACATACATATATTTTTAGATCTTTTGTATAGACACATATTCAGTGGCCACTCACTTTTTATGGCAGTGGCATGATACATGTCTATGACATTTGATTCATACACTGGACATATATATATATATATATATACATACTACATCGTTTTAAATATAATAACTTTTCTTATGTGTATGCTTTTGCATTTTCATATATGCTCATTCTATGGATGGTTTTTACTTAAATGGATGTATTTTTTCATTAGATGCTAATCATGATTTGATTTAACATGTTTATCCACATGTTAATTAAATTCTATGATGATCTAATAATGTAAGGTGATGTATGGATGTTTAGCATAGTGAGACACACGTATGTATGTTTTTATATGTACACACATGGTCATGTCATAATCACTAAATTTTTTCATGATGTGAAAATGGGTAAATGTTAATATATGTAGTATCACTACTTTTTAGGGAGGAAACCACCTATATGGCACATTAGGACACTATCCATAGTAGATCGACGAAGATGCATCATGTTAATAGGTTCTTTTAAAGTGTTCCATCCATAGATGATAATCCATAGGCACACGAACCGTACACAGAAACCACAATGTAAGGACCTAACCAGTTAGGACTAAATTTCCCTTTCTGGTCATGTAGCGCACTCACATTCCATTGGTTTTTGTATAGGACTAGGTCTCCTATCTTGAAGATCCTAGGGAGTGTTAGAACCCAAAATTTCCTTTTAAATTCTGAGGCTTTCCCATAATTCTTCATTAAAATACTAAGTCTTTACCCACTTGAACCTAATATTCTCACTATCTTTTTCGTGAAAATGTATTCTACCCCCATCAAAAAATATTCAAACATATACATTCCTTATACGACTGCTTTAAATACTTAATTTTTTATGTCATACCGCTTTACCGTGGCCGCCCACAATGGGCTCGCGGTATGGTGGTGGCGGTCAAAGGAGTGAGCATGGAATGTTTACCGTGCTACCGCGTGCAGTCAATTCATTGACCGCGGTAGCGTGGTAAACCGTTCGTCACTGGCGGTAACAACTAAGGAACTAGCAGATTAAGTGCTCACCACGGTACCGCACGCGGTGAAACAACAGACCACGATGGCCACAATGAACAGTTAGCGGTAGAAGGCAAATAGTTAGTGGGTGAGCAAGCAAAGATAGCTGGTAGTAGCGGTTAGCGGTTACACCTATACCACACATAGTTAATAAGAAGATTACGGTAGTGCGGTAAGCAGCAACGTAGATGGTTGAAGACCCTAGCGCGGTACCGCAGGGGGTTAAAGCGAAGACCGTGGTAATGCGGTAACAATGAGGATGGATTGTGACAGTCTCATCATGATACCGCGGTCGGTCAAATGTTTGACCGCGGTAGAGTGGTAGGGTTTGTAAAAATTATAAATTGAAAATCAAAAGCATGACTATTGCAATAATATTTAATTTTCCAAAAGGCAATATAATTAAATATTTTGATCTTTGTCAAAAAATACAAACGACGATAAACATGAAAATGTAAACGGATGAAAATGTAATATGAAGGGTCACAACCCTTAGAATGGATTGTATAAATAATTTAAAGAATCAGAGGAGGAGGAGATTCATGGGTTAGAGGGAGTAACCAGAGTTTTTCCCAGTAGGGGACTGGGAGTGCAAATAATGTATAGGTTTTCTATGAAACAAATCAATGAAGAGATTATTTTGAATTGCTGAAACCTTCCTGTTGTTAATTGTTGTGTTGCAATAATATATATTTCTTATTTAATTGTCTCCAACTTGAAGTCCTTTGATCATTTAAATCAATATATCAAGCATATGTTTGATTCATTTGTGTGATTTTTATTTGCTAGTAGCTGCAAGCCAGAATTAAATTCCTTCAAGTAAATCACAGTGATTTAGGATTCCTTTTGGATAGTTGAAGTAGAATTTGATACGAAAACATTCCAGCCTTATTTATGCAAGTCATAAATCAATGAGGTTTTATGCCAGTCATATAGTTTCATATTTTAAAGTGCCTAGCAATTTGAATTATGATAGAGAGGGAAATACATTCAATTCTTAATATTCTCGACTCCATTGCCCATGTGGATAGAAGGCACTGATCTGCCTCAACCCAAAGATAGAATTTCATATCAAATAAATTATTCAAATCCTTTCATTTGTGCAGTAGGAGTAGGATTAGTTGTAGAGATTTTCATCTATCCACTACCTTTGCCATTATGGGTGGATTGTTGCATCAGGAAATACTTTTAAATCTGCATCATTCATTAGGTTCACCCGCCTTGGTCTAGCAGAAACTAAAGAGAAGAAGGCACAATTGCATCAATTGTCCTTGTACGTTGACCAAAAGCGTTGTGAGATCTTGGCAACCTCTCATGGTTCAAACCTACATTTTTGAGACCCAACAGTTTGGCAACTCTACTAGGGAGTTACTCATGAAATTTTCAGCCTTTCCATTTATACAGTCAGCAAAGTTTTACAAATTTTTTGGAGATTCCGTTGGGGAAAACCAAAGAAATCCATTTCATTTTCCTACTTTTGGAAAAGTAGGTGGCGACTCTATTTTTGATTTGATAAATAATGCATGGATGTTGTGAAGCAATAACATTTTTCAGGATGGTAGAAGAAGAAAGGAGACAACAATCAATAAGAGAGTTGAAGGAATTGAGACAAGAAAGGCTGCAATTGGACCAAAAGATGCTACAAGTAAACCAACAGTTGCTGCAATTGGGACTCAAAGGTGCTCCAAATACATCACCGAGCAAACCATCATACAGTGAGAATGAAGACACAAATTCCAGGAGATCTTGGACACCACAAGTGCCCCATGATGCAAAGGAGAACTCTGGGAGCAAGGGTAATGTACTCTATTCACAACAAAATACTTTTGGTGAGTATATTCAAATTGAAGAGAGAGGCAAAAATCTTGAGGATGTTTTTTTTGATATAAGGAGATATAAAGAAGAAACTGTGAGTTCTTTATACGATAGGATGGTATATGTCTATATGCAATTACCTCCTCAGTCTAGGCCCACAAGACCCACATTTGTTGCACAATTTCTGAAAGCATCAGAGCTTGAATCAGTTTATTGGTCAGAGTCAATAAGACAACATGCCTTTGATGTAGCAAATAAGTTTATTGATTCCATGCTTGGGACAAAGTATGTGGATATTACCAACAGTGCTTCAAAAGCTGAAATAGAAGAACATGTCGTGTTGACCAACAATGAAGATGTGGAGAGTTCCTCTTGCATAACAGATTGTGAGTCAAATTGTCAAGATCAAATAGTGGATATTGATCTTCAATAGGATGATTGTTGCAGCTATTATGAAGATCAAGAAGAGGTTGGAGACATGGTAGAAGATATGGAAGCAAAGACTTGCTCACTCAGCAGTGAGTAAGTTTTGGATTTGTTAACTCTGGAATACTAGAGGTATGCACATGAAAATGGTTCCAAGACTTTGGTCCCAGCCTATATATGCTCTGATAATGAAGATATTGTGTGTAAGACATTAGGGGAAATTTACATAAAAAATGGGCCTCCTAAGGAACTCTAAAAAAGCAAAAATTATCTCATATAATACAAATTATTTAAATATAAAAAATATAAATTACTTAACTACATGAGTTAAGTGGGGACACATGTTTCTATTATAATTCCTTAAAAGCTAAAGTCAATGATTTTTTAAATGTGGTAACATATATTTCTATTATAATTTATTAAAAAACTCAAGTTCACTTTCTTCATTATTTATTTTTTATTCAAAAAGTTTGGTAACTTATATTTTTATTATAATTTATTAAAAAAGTCAAGTTCACTTTCTTTTCTTGATTATTTGTTTTTATTTAAAAAGTGTCAAAGTAAAAGTAACTTTAGAGATATTATTTTTTACCTAGTATTTTATTATATATATATATGATTTTATAGATTTAGATTTATTAAAAAATAATTTTATTTTTTTGAAAATATAAAAATTTCTATAATAGAACTTAAGAATATAAATCTAAAAACAAAAATAAAATTTTATATTTAGAAAGATGAATGAGATAGAATAAAAATATATTTTTTAAAATATAAAAATTAGCTTTTTAAAAAAAAAAATCATTAGCTTTTTTCTTAAAGAATAAAAATATTTATTTGAAAATATAAAATTTTCTATAACAGAACTTAATAGAACTTAAAAATATAAATCTAAAAAACAAAAAGAATATTAAAAATTTAATAAAATGAATGAGATAGAATAAAAATAGTTTTTTTAAAATATAACAATTAGTTTTTTTCTTAAAGAATAATTATTATTTTTGAAAATATAAAACTTTCTATAATAGAACTTAAGAATATAAATCTAAAAAACAAAAAGAATATTCTATATTTAGAAAGATGAATGAGATAGAATAAGATATGTAGAGTTAAATTAACCATAATTAGTTAAATCATAAGATTTTAGAAAGTTTTATTTTATAAAATAAATAATTTTATTTTTATTTTGGATGATGTCACCTATTAGTTGATTTTTGATAACTAAAAAAGCTAATGATGTCATCCTTAGGAGGCCCATTTTTTATGTAAATTTCCCCTAATGAATCACATGACCCTATGTGCATCTCTCACAGTGATGAGGAGTTCTTTGAAGCTGGTCAAAGATCTATTTGTGTCCAAGAGGAGGTATGTGATTTAAATAATTTTTGCCTGCAAGAAGAGGATACTGGTTTGCATATCATTGATGATGAGTGTCCAGCATTTGTTGAGTCAAGTATGTATAAGGATGACTATATGAAACAAAAATGTGTGTCAGTGCCAACTAAGAATAAGAAAGAAATGGAGAGTGGCTCTGATTTGATTGTTTTAGAAGATGTTGTTGAGATTGAATTTTCTGGTTGCCATAAGGAGTATTTAGATTCTCAGGTCCCAGTGCAGTTGCAGGCACATTCAGTAACATATGACAGTGAGCATGCCTATGATTCTTTTGTTGATTGTGGATACACTTTGTATGCTGAGGGTGATAAAAACAAATTATATGGTAATAAGAATGAAGAAATGAAGACTGATGAGATGAATATGAATCAGATTGAATACAATGATTTCTTGAAGGTTTTCAATGGCAGTGCATGTTGCAGGATAGGTGGAATGGATAGGTCCAAAAGAAACCTGATGAATTCTAATCAGAACAAAACTTATGATAGAGGAAAGTGCAGGTTTTCCTTTTTGGGGTGGCCTGGGGCCATTCCTTGTGGTTTGATTTTTTGAACCAAAGAAGGTACGGAGGATTAAGGATTGCCAGTGCATGAAAAATTCTTACCAAAGCCTCTTTAAAAATTTATTTTCCATGCACAGTAGTCTAGGGTTTTTCCTTTCTCCATGATCCATTTTTTTCATATCATTCATCTATTAATTCCCTCCATTTGCTATTTCCTTCATTTTCATATCATTTTCTATCATTAGCTTGGTCTGCTCTACCACAAATATTCTGGATTCTTGCAGTGATTTGAAAACCACTCATCCCCAACAGGAGCCACTGTTAGAACCAAAAATTTCCTTTTAAATTTGGAGGATTTCCCATTATTCTTCATTAAAATCCTAAGTCTTTACCCACTTGAACCTAATATTCTCACTATCTTTTTCATGAAAATGTATTCTACCCCATCAAAAAATATTCAAACATATACATTCCTTATACTGCTAGTTTAAATATTCAATTTTTTATGTCATACCGCTTTATCGCAGCCTCCCACAATGGGCTCGTGGTATGGCGGTGGCGGTCAAAGGAGTGAGCATGGAATGTTTACCGCACTACCACACGCGGTCAATTCATTGACTGTGGTATCATGGTAAACCATTAGTCACTGGCGGTAACGGCTAAGGAACTGGCAAATAAAGTGCTCATTGCGGTACCGCATGTGATCAAACCGCAGACTACGGTGGCTATGGTGAACAATTAGCGATAGAAGGCAAACAATCAGTGGGCAAGCGAGCAAAGATAGTTGGCGGTAGCGGTTAGCGGTTACCACTATACCGCACACAATTAATAAGAAGACTGTGGTAGCGCGGTAAGCAGCAAGGCAGACGGTTGAAGACCCCACCATGGTACCATAGGGGGTTCAAGCGAAGACTGTAGTAATGCGGTAACAATGAGGATGCATCGTGACAGTCTCATGGTGATATTGTGCTCGGTCAAATGTTTGACCACGGTAAAGTGATAGGGTTTGTAAAAAGTATAAATTTAAAATCAAAAGCATGACTATTGCAATAATATTTAATTTGTTAAAAGGCAATAAAATTAAATATTTTTATCTCTATCAAAAAATACAAATGACCATAAACATGAAAATGTAAACCGATGAAAATGTGATATGAAGGGTCACGACCCTTAGCATGGATTGTATAAATAATTTAAAAAATTAGAGGAGGAGGAGATTCAAAGGTTAGAGGGAGTAATCAGATTTTTTCCCAGTAGGGGACTGGGAGTATAAATAATGTATAGGTTTTCTATTAAATAGATCAATGGAGAGATTATTTTGAATTGCTGAAACCTTCCTGTTGTGAATTGTTGTGTTGCAATAATATATATTTCTTATTTAATTGTCTCCAACTTGAAGTCCTTTGATCATTTAAATCAATATATCAAGCATATGTTTGATTCATTTGTGTGATTTTTATTTGTTGGTATCTGCAAGCCAGAATTAAATTCCTTCAAGTAAATCACAGTGATTTAGGATTCATTTTGGATAGTTGAAGTAGAATTTGATAAGAAAGCATTCCGGCCTTATTTATGCAAGTCATAAATCAATGAGGTTTTATGCGGGTCATATAGTTTCATTTTTTAAAGTGCCTAGCAATTTGAATTATGACAGAGAGCGAAATACATTCATCTCTTAATATTCTTGACTCCATTGCCCATGTGGATAGAAGGCACTGATCTGCCTCAACCCAAAGATAGAATTTCATACGAAACAAATTATTCAAATCCTTTCATTTGTGCAGTAGGAGTAGGATTAGTTGTAGAGATTTTCATCTATCCACTACCTTTGCCATTGTGAATAGATTGTTGCATCAGGAAATACTTTTAAATCATTTATCATTCATTAGGTTCACCCACCTTGGTCTAGTAGAACCTAAAGAGAAGAAGGTACAACTACATCAATTGGCCTTGTACATTGACCAAAAGCGTTATGAGAGCTTGGCAACCTCTCGCGGTTCAAACCTGCGTTTTTGAGATCCAACAGTTTGGTGACTCTACTGGGGAGTTACTCATGAAATTTTCAGAATTTCCATTTATAGAGTTAGCAAAGTTTTACAAAATTTTTGGAGATTCTGCTGGGGAAAACCAAAGCAATCCATTTCATTTTCCTACTTTTGGAAAAGTAGGTGGCAACTCTATTTTTGATTTGATAAATAATGCTTGGATTTTGTGAAGCAGTAACATTTTTTCAGGATGCCAGAAGAAGAAAGGAGACAACAGTCATTAAGAGAGTTTAAGGAATTGAGACAAGAAAGGCTGCAATTGGACCTATAGATGCTACAAGTGAACCAACAGTTGCTGCAATTGGGAGTCAAAGATGCTCAAAATACATCACCAAACAGACCATCATACAGTGAGAATGAAGACACAAACTCTAGAAGATCATAGACACCACAAGTGCCCCATGATGCAAAGGAGAACTCTAGGAGCAAGGGTAATGTACTCTATTCGCAATAAAATACTTTTGGTGAGTATATTCAAATTGAAGAGAGAGGAAAAAATCTTGTGGATGTTTTTTTTTATATAAGGATATATAAAGAAGAATCTGTGAGTTCTTTATACGATAGGATGGTAGATGTTTGTATGCAATTACCTCCTTAGTCTAGCCCCACAAGACCCACATTTGTTGCACAATTTTTGAAAGCATTAGAGCCTGAATCAGTTTATTGGTTAGAGTCAATAATACAACATGCCATTGATGTAGCAAATAATTTTATTGATTCCATGCTTGGGACAAAGTATGTGGATATTACCAATAGTGCTTCAGAAGCTGAAATAGAAGAACATGTCATGCTGACCAACAATGAAGATGTGGAGAGTTCCTCTTGCATAACAGATTGTGAGTCAAATTGTCAAGATGAAATAGTGGATATTGATCTTCAACAGGATGATTTTTGCATCTATTATGAAGATCAAGAAGAGGTTGGAGACATGGTAGAAGATATGGAAGGAGAGACTTGTTCACTCAGTAGTGAGCAAGTTTCGGATTTGTTAACTCTCGAATACCAAAGGTATGCACATGAAGATGGTTCCAAGACTTTGGTCCCAGCCTATATATGCTTTGAAAATGAAGATATTATGTGTAAAAATTCACATGACCCTATGTGCATCTCTCACAGTGATGAGGAGTTCTTTGAAGCTGATCAAAGATCTATATCTGTCCAAGAGGAGGTATGTGATTTAAATAATTTTTGCCTGGAAGAAGAGGATACTGGTTTGCATGGCATTGATGATGAGTGTCCAACATTTGTTGAGTCAAGTATGTATAAGGATGACTGTATGAATCAAAAATGTGTGTCAGTGCCAACTGAGAATAAGAAAGAAATGGAGAGTGGCTCTGATTTGATTGTTTTAGATGTTGTTGAGATTGAATTTTCTGGTTTCCATAAGGAGTATTTAGATTCTCAGGTCCCAGTGTAGTTGCAGGCACATTCAATAACATATGATAGTGAGCATGCCTATGATTCTTTTGTTGAATATGGATACACTTTGTATGCTAAGGGTGATAAAAAAAAATTATGTGGTAATAAGAATGATGAAATGCAGATTGATGAGATGAATATGAATCAGATTGAATACAATGATTTCCTCAAGGTTTTCAATGGTAGTGCATGTTGCAGGATAGGTGGAATGGATAGGTCCAAAAGAAATCTGATGAGTTCTAATCAGAACAAAATTTATGAGAGAGGAAACTGTAGGTTTTTCTTTTTGGGGTGGCCTGGGGCCATTCCTTGTGGTTTGATTTTTTTAACCAAAGCAAGTGCAGAGGATTAAGGATTGTCAGTGCATGGACAATTCTTAGCAATGCCTCTTTAAAAATTTATTTTCCATGCACAGTAGTTTAGGGTTTTTCCTTTCTCCATGATCCATTTTTTTCATATCATTCACTTGTTCATTCCCTCCATCTGCTATTTCCTTCATTTTCATATCATTTTCTATCATTAGCTTGGTTTTCTCTACCACAGATATTGTGGATTCTTGCAGTGATTTGAAAACCACTCATCCCAAACAGGAGCCACTGTTAGAACCCAAAATTTCCTTTTAAATTCAAAGGCTTTCCCATAATTCTTCATTAAAATCCTAAGGGCTTCTGTAAGGGCAAGGGGTATCTTCACCTTAGTGAGGCACCTTAAGTGTAGGTCATTATACACTTTTCGATAAAGAACATCAGATAATATGACATAGCGGGCTAAAAGTTTTTGTATATGAGTTCGATCATTTTTCATCGCAGCATCAAGAAAGTTTCCATTCCTCAAGTAATTGTAGATGCTAGAGAACCACTCTCTTGAATCCGCATGGAGGCAAACTAGATATTTGGGCATGAGTTGATCGGGAACTGTCAGGGCTTGCACGACTTACACCATGAAGTGGTATTCCTTTGTGTCTTCCTCTGAAGGTAACAAGGAAGCCACACTTTCCATGGCATTCACATGTTTGTTTTCTTGCCTAGGAATGATGTTTATTATGAAGGAGAAAAATTGATTAAGCAAGGACAAAGCGAGGTCTTTATATTAGGACAAATTACTTTGTTTATCTTGATAAGTTCCCATGATCTGATTCACAATAAGCTTAGAGTCACCTAGTATACGAAGATGTTTAATTTTCAATGCAATCACATAATGCAAACTAGCAATGCGGGCTTGGTACTCGATGATATTATTGGTACAAGGAAAGTCTAGTCAAAAGGATAGGAGGATTGGTTTACCTTCAGGGGAGGTCAGGACTATGCCTGCTCCAGAACCAGTTTGACACCTCGACCCATCGAAGTATATTTTCCATTTGAGGTCATAGTTGATTGTGAATATATTATCGTTAGGGAATAAGTCCAAACCAAGGAAGGAGCAAGGTGTTGTGCACTTTTGCGTACATGCCCCTCTGAAAGTGGGGACCCTCTTTTGGCCTGTTCTTGTGGCTTACCCCCTCTTTGTGCTTATCTTTGAAAATCTTGGGGTTTTTGTCTTTTGTGCTTGCCTTGGGTATGGGAGAGCCTTTTTTTTGAGTTCCTGGTGGTTTTGAGGTCTTGTGGATGTCCTCTTTGGGGTGGTCTTCTTTTTCCTTCTTTTTTCTCCCTTGTTGTTTTGTTTGGGTCCTAAGGGCTAGTTTTCTCCCTTAGCTTTCCCTTGTTTTCCCTATTTCCTTTGTTCTGTCAGAGGCGGAATTGGGATGGGACTTAGCTTTGAACTTTGGCTAAGTTCCTAGTTCTATACCTGTTCTCATTCCGGCTTTGCTCCCCATTGCCTTATTTTCTTCTAGATTTGATCATTTTGTCCTCGAGGTTTCTTTCCTCCCTTGGTCTTTTCTTCGCTTCTTTTTTACTTTGCTTGTCGGAGGCAGGATTAGGATGGATCTAAATTTCAAACTTTTGCTAAGTTCTTGATTCTTCTTCATTCCCATTCCGCCTCCGCTTCGCGCGTTCTCATTTTTTCATTGTCTCGTTTGTCTTCTTCCTTCGAGTTGGTTCTCTATCCTTGAGTTTTCTCCAGTATTCCTCTTTTGTCATTTTTTTGGGGTAGGGACCGAGACAGAATTCAACTTTGAACTTGGAAAAGTTCATGTTTCCTTCCTCATTCCCATTCCGCTTCCACCTCCGCCTGGTTTCCCTTTGGTTTCATTTTTTGTTCCCGTTCCGCTTCCGCTAGGGTGGATTTTACTTCCACCTCTGCCTAGTTTCCCTTTGATTTCCTTTTTTGTTCCCATTCTACCTCCGCTTCCGCCAGGGTGGGTTTTGTTTTGCCTGTTCCCCTTCGTTTCCCTCTCCGTCTCCACCTCCGCCTATCTTGGCTCTCTGTTCATGTTCTAATTGTGGCTCTGCCTCCACCTATTTTGTTTCCACCTCTGCTTGGGTTTTTGCATGTTTCTCTTGCCCTAGGAATTGTTTTGGACATACTTGGATTATGATGGTGTATTTGGCATTAATAATGTCCTATTTGAATGCAGGTTGGATCGTGCTGGTATTCGCAGGATGTAATTTTTTAATATTTGGGCGTGATTTGTGGGTGCAGTTGGGTACACTTTGTGGCTATTGTCATGAGACCCACTCCTGTACACAAGTTCAGCATGTTTGGTTCTCATTAATGGTAGGCAAATCTAGTTGGTGGATTCATCCTAGTTTTGTTCAATCTGGGCCGTCTATTTGCCCGACTCGGGTTCGATTGGTGGCCCGTGTTCCTCTTAGTGTTTGCACGCGTTACTGTTGACACGGGTGTTCATTTATTGTTGGGTGCAGCTCATGGATTAGTCTCCTTGATTGTGTGTGATCCCAAGTTGATCTGATGGGGTTCTTCCTGCATTCATTGTTGAGCGGCAGGTTATTGCTGACTATTGGGACCGATCTGGTTGGGGGCTTCCTTGTAACCCTAGCTCTATTTCATTCCGGCTTGGTTTTTCTATAAATATGGCACTCTGCCTCATTTTAAAGGGTTGGAGTAATTGGCCAAGCTGGCTAAGCTAGTTACCAATCAATTTTAAGTAGTAAATTTAATAGTAGAGTATCATGTTAGAAGATTAGAAGTTGGTTTTCACATTTCAAACAAGTGTTGTAACAAACTAGAAATGTTGTTATTATGATGATTTAATACAAAGTGTAGACATTGTGTCATGACTGGTGCCTCCTTTGCATTAAATAACCTTTCATTTTTCTTGTTCTATCTTTCAAATCGCTCAAAAATATTTGGATGTAGCTTAGATTTAGTTCATAATTTTTGTTATTTAATGCCTGGAATGTTGTAGCAATCCTTGGTTCATATCTTGGGCAACTTCTTGATTGTGGGAATTTTTTCGCAAGTTCAACTTGTACCTAATATTCATGTGCTTAGTTCAACTATATGTATTCAGTCAGTCCCATTGAATGAATGCCTACAGCCTGAAAATCTTTAACATCTTAGAAGATTGCATTATTTTCTACAAGATTGCAGGTATAGCCTGAGTTGACCAGAAAATAGTTTGAGGGATTGGTCTATTCCAAGTATTTCATCATTTGCATGGTTAATCTTAGAACTAGTGTTAACATTAGGACTTGTGAAACCCTTATCTTTTGTTATTTCTTTTATTAAATGGTTAGAACTTGAAGTTAAAGCATCACCATATCTTAAAATCTAATGAGTTTAGAGCTTCCAGCATTTGTACGTAAGACCCCTTGTGATTACTAGCATTTTCAAATTTTATGACTGAGTTTGTTCCACTGCATTATCATAACTTGACACCTGTGAATACCTTGGGGTTATCTCTCTGTTCATAGAGATCAACCTTTTAAGAGAGATATGATTTTTATTTTGTCTGAGTTGTTGTTGTGCAGAAACACCAAACAACACAAGGTGAGGGAGCGTCCACCAGCTGGTCATCCACCGCTTTCCCTTTTCCTAATTTTTAAGTGACAAACTTTATATAAAACTCAGATAATAGCATAACCCACTTTGCCATTCTCCCCGCAAGGTGAGTGCTAGAGAATAGATGTCTCAAAATATCTATTTCTACTAAGACGTGAGTCTCAGCTTCTATGTAGCGAATACAAGAGCAAGGCACTACTTCTCCATGGATGAATAGTGAGTTTCACAACTGACCAAGATGCGGCTAATGTAGTAAACTGCTCTCTCTCTTCCTACGTCATCATACTAGGTCATCAAGGCCGCTAAAGCGTATGGTGAGGCAGTGAAGTAAAGAAAGAAGGGTCTATCTTGTATAGTCAGTATCAATATAGGAGGATTGGTCAAGTACGCTTTGATGGATTCAAGAGATTTTTGACATTCTTCAAGAGACGTGTGAAAGGAAGGGTACGGTCAGCCAACTGAGATATGAATCTATGAATTGATTGAATCTTCCCTTGTAAACTTTGCAACTCGGTGATGTTTGATAGGTTGTCGCTAGGTCCTACTACTATAGAATAATTGAATGTCAGTTGTCGACCGGGCAGTGTCCAAGACAGTTTGTAGAAAGAGATCATTCAAACAACCCATTTTATATTTTCAATTTTTTTCTTTTAAACTACAAACATCAAGACTAAACCAAAGCCATTACTACTTAACTCGAAAATGATCTTACTTTAAGAAAATATAGGAATACTAAATTAAAAGGCATAAGACAACTAATTTAGAAAACATTACGACTAAACTAGAAAGCATGGAAATAAGTAAACTAAACAACTGGTAAATTACAAAAAAAAAAAAGTAAGAAAATAGACAATTAAGCATCTTCTAAATAGTAAAGGAATATTATCAACTACAGGAGAAAAATTATATAAAGTAAAGACAATGGTGCTCCAGAACAACTAACTTGACTCTTCCACAACTTGTTACTTCCTATCGAACAACAATTTATCTTAAACAAAAGGAATAACTGAATCAACAAAAGTACTTATCTATCTAGGCTAACTCCCTTCAAGTAGCCAGCTCTTGGGCTACTACTTCATCTTTAACTCACATAAACTACAGTCTCTCAAATCCTCTTATGTCATATAGTCACCATCATTCGAATTCAACAGTTACCAATAAACAGAAATCAGATAACTCATTTCAACCGTGATTTCCAAAACCATGTAAACAACATAATGATACTTCCTCTCTGTCTTATTCATTACTTATGAAATTATAGTTTTATAGATAAATTTAGAACTAAATCCTAAATTTAAGATGGCATGGATAGCCATTCAAAAATTCTACCTTAAATTAAAACTAACTTGATGTCTTTAAAGCTTTAAAACATGTAGAAGGCTCGAGAAGAGCCATAAATTTTTGAACAACAAAATTAATAAAGAACTGGAAATGAATCTCCAACGCATCATCCAGGCATCTAGGAGTGGGTACGCAACATTACTTTGAGGCACGTGCTGGCTAAACTTCTACAACAGCCGTATGATGACCGGTTAATCCCTACAAAAATGCTCAAATCAACCCATTAAACCTACTTTGGACGATTTCCTCAATTGATCAAAAGAAAGAAAGAAAGCATAATTTTCCTTAAAATAAGTAATTACTTCTCCTAAATTTTAATAAATTGGCACAGTCTAAGGATTGAATTAACAAGAGTAAGCTTTCCATACTTTATTATGATGAGGTTGTTTTTACCTCATCATTTCCTCCCCTACCTAATTTCTGGTAGGTCCTCCTGCTCCATAGTGAAACCCTTGAGTTCTATTCCATTCTTCATAAAGAGTACTAAGATCATGAATTTCCCTAGCTGATGCATCAAAAGTTTCAGGGTTATGAATGAACCCTCTATGGAACGTCACACTCTCTCTCCACTCTTTAAAGAGTCTATCATTTTGATCAGTGGAAATATTAAAATATGGGGGTGGAATAAGTAGCAAGGGGGGCCTGTATTTCATTCCTATCCACTTTGTTCTGAGTGTTTTCATGATTTTAGTTAGAGCATCTGCCCTTCTGAATGACCATTTGATGTTTAGAGGAGAAATAAGTTCTCTTTTCTTTAAATAAGCTGGAAGAGGGCTAAACCTTTCCTTGCAGGCATGCCATGATTTTCCAATTAATTTATGTCCATTTGTTATAAAATTGTCATAACACATATTAAGGCTATTGTCATACCTTTCCTTCATTTTTTCATTAACCAGAAAAGACAGAAATGTAGCTTTGAACCCCTCAGGCCTTGAATTTGGGAATATGATCTGGAGACCCATTGATTTCTCTACGTGTACAAATTATTTTGTTCTATATTGCCAATAAATTTGATTTCTCATAGTTGAGAGAAATGCCCTCAATTCTACTTCTCCAACAAACAAATTAATAAAGAAATCTATATGATTTTATAATAACAAATCATGCAAAAAGAATTCACAAATTAAATCCTGGTCTTCAAGAGTTGATTCTACAAATATCCTTACAAAATCTTTGTCGTTAGGCTCATAGGGTTGATCGTTATAGATCCTGAATAGTTTCCATCTCAGCCATTGTTCATTCAAAAACATTGAGTAAATCCTCGATGGCCTTCTACAATTCAGCAAACAATCTATAATTTGAAAGGCATCCTGCTTCCCTCTATAGGGTTTGTGAAATGACTCCTTTAGGATCACCAGTTCTTTCTTTAGCCTATGATTTTCAGTTTGGACATTTTTGAGTAAGTAACAATGTTCCATCCATTTTGTTAGCAGAGGCGAAATGCTGACCTGGAACCAATCAGTTACAACTAGGTTAGTTTGAATTGCTTTGGACTCAATTTGGGGTCTCACAGTGCATTCCTTCAGATCCTCATCTAGTTCAACTAATCTACTGATAGAAGTATTCAACTCCTCAGTCTTTACTTTCTTGTCCTCCTCGAAAGATGAGAGCATGAGCATAAAATTATAATTTATTTTTCCCATTTCTATATCTTTTTGTGCAATATTCTCACTATAAGTTTTATGTTGTTCGTACTTCTCTTGCACTTGTTCCTTCAACTTATAGATGTTTGAATCTTTGTCCTGCAATTGTAGCTTCAAGTCTCTTATTTCCTGATCCCTTTTATTTATTATAGCAATTTGTACAACCAACTCCTCTTTCTGCAATTCTATAAATTCATTACTTTTAGACAATTGCCTCTGTAAATCATCAGTTTCTAGTTTATACTTTTCTAATTCAGCACTGGCACATCTGATTTCAATTGTTTCAACAATTTTATCTACAATGGGTGGCAAATTTTTTGGCAAACTGCAATCCCCTTCAAGTTCTCTACCCTAAGTTTCATCATTGAAAATCTCCTCTATATGTACAAAATGGAAAGGAAATACTTCACTTGAATCTTCTCTATTTAGGGGTGTTTCATCTTCACTGGATTGCTCTCAAATTTCTATGGGTTATTGTGGCCACTTACGATTTTTCTTTTGTGAACTTCCCTCCTTACCCTGTATTGGGGTTTCAGAAAATTCAGTTTCCAACCGCTTATTTCTTCTGAGTGGAGGTGATTCCTGAAAAATGATAGGTGTCAGATTTTTCCTTGTTCTCTTTTTTCTTGGTTTACTTGTGTCAGAATAAACAATATTAACCTCTTCTTGTAGGTCAGGGGTTTGAAATTTATCACCACTGAGGTCTGGAAAATCCTCACCAGGAGTGGTGGGATTAAGAGCTTCCGGAGCTGGAGAGCCTTTAGGGGAAGTTTCTCTGGATGATGGAATAGCCTTTTGGGATGTTTCCCCTAATTCTATGGTTCTTGCAATTGTAGGCTTCTCTATTTTATCTAAAAAATTCTCCCATTTCTCCTCGGATTTCTTACGGAAGTGATACTTGCAGATTAGCAAAATTAACCTGTGGTGTTTCAAAGGCCTAGACCCTATTTTATACCTCTCCATGAAAGTATTTAAGGAATCAAACAAGAATTCTGGCATATTGACCCTAAGAGTTGGGTCCTCCTTTCTGTGACGTAGATGGGTCAACATACGAAAGGCAGGCCCTACTACTGTGGTAATTTGAACTTCACAAGTAAAGTACTTTATAATTCAAGCAACGACAGTACTCCAAGGTTCTAATATGGAAGTTCTCTGGAACCCCTTATTTTTCCCCCTGGTACTTACTACTACCATTGGTTATGGGTCTCCCTCTCTAACAAATAATTCAGCTAATTTTTGGTACGTTACTTGAGATGTTTCTTTTACATTTATGCCTGAATGCTCTAATCCAGATAAGCGAGAAATAATCTTAGAGCTTACCTTAAAACGCTTTCCTTGAAGTACCACTTGACCATTGGTGTAGTTCTCAGCAAAGGATCTTATCAGCTTTTCTTAATGGCCTTCAAATTTCCTGATGAAGTTTAACCACCCTCCTTCCTCAAACAATCTAGAGATGTTACTCAATCCCACTAATTTTTCCGCTGAATCTGGCTCTGCTTTTCTTTTTCCACCCCCCATTTCCTGATTTCGTACACTGCAAGAAATTCAATTCCAGCACAAATCTCCCACACAGGCTCCATTTGAAAATATTGCCTCTAAAATTACTTATTTGTTTTATTTGCAGCGTATACTTCAATGATTTCCAATCTGCATGGAGGTTTGTGAAAGGATTTTCCATACAAGTGATTGATTGCCGGGTGGCATGAATTACTAAATTGGAAGTGAGGTTTGTGCCAATTAATTATTCTTTATTTGAAAATAACTACCTATTTAAAGAAAAAAATAATACTTACCCTAAATTTCGTGATCATTCAAAGATCTTAATCCTCATAGATTTGACAGGATGACGTGAAGGCATTGGTTGAAATGACGGTGGAGTTATTATGATATGGTGTGGAATTCTATGGGAGACGAAGTAGTCAATGAGGAGTACGGAGTTGGTAGCTTACCTATAACTAAAGAAAAAATAGAAAGACAAATATATTGGATATTCTGGCGGAAGAATTGCAAAAAATTTAAAATATTGAAAAAGGTGGCAGAAGATAAATGAACAAGTTCCAGAGGACGTATTTTGGTCAATGTGCTCGAAATGAGTGCATAGGTTTCAGAGTACCAGTGTGTGGTGCGACCGAAACAAGAATGAAATGAAAGTTCCAGAGCATTGTTGAAAGATGCAGCCGGGGCATAATGAAATGAAAGGTTTTGGAGCATCGTTGGAAGATGCAACTGGAGCAGCAACGAAATGAAAGGTTCTGGAGCATCGCTGAAAGATGCAGCTGAAGCAACAATGAAATGAAAGGTTCTGGAGCATCATTGAAAGATGCAGCCGGAGTAGCAACAAAATGAAAGGTTCCAGAGCATTGCTGAAAGATGCAGCTGGAGCAGCAACAGAATGAAAGATTTGGGTGACATGGAAAAGAATCTTCATGACTTTGAACCTTAGTGTAGAACGCATCAACATGATAAGATCTATACAAGTTCTAGAGAATCAAGCTTGGAAAACGTCAAGTTTCGGAGCATCGGTATCATAACGGTCCAGAGCATCTTTGAAGGGTGCTCCGGAAGTTATTTTCTACTTTTTGAGAAGTCTAGCAAAAATATGGAAAATATTTAGCTAAGTCCAAAATGAAAAAAGATTAAATGAAGGGAAATATCTCAACATATTTTTTTTTAATTTTTTTTTACAGCATAATAATATTTTTACTGAATAGACTCTATCGTGGCAAAGTCAACACATTGGACCTCACCTTTCGTTTGAACCATCCTCGTAAATTCTTCCCTGTTGACTGGATTATGGTAGACATGTAAGCGATGACCATTAACCAATAGATTTCGCGTGTCACCATCAATTGGATTTAACCAAACAGTTCCATTTGAAAAGACTTCCTCAGCTTCATAAGGTCCCAACCAGTGAGTTTTGAGCTTGCTCTTATGGTCTTTGTATTTAGAATCAAATAAAAATGCCCAGTCCCCATTGTGAAACTCCTTTTCCTTAATATGTTTATCATGCCATACCTTCCATTGATGTTGAATTAGTTCAGTCTGATGGATGGCATCTAACCAAAGTTCATCTAATTCACTTAGTTGCAGAACTCATTCAACTTGGGCTCTTTTTAAATCTAGACCTAATTCCATTGTCGTTCGTAGAGTTTGTAACTCGAACTCAATGGGAAGAAGAGGTTTCTTCCCAAAAACTAGCTCATAAGGATTGAATCCAGTCATAGATTTCCAAGTAGTATTCTATGCCCATACAGCTTCAGGGAGCTTCCTGGCCCAGTCTTTTCTTCTAGAAGAGATTGTTTTCATCAGAATATTTTCTAGTTCTCTATTAGTCACTTCAACTTGGCTGCTCGCTTGAGGGTGGTAAGGAGATGACTTTCGATGGCTTACCTGGAAATGATTGCTAAATGCCAGAAGCACTTGAGACATGAATTGGGGTCCCTAATCAGTTACAATAGTTTGAGGGGCTCCAAATTTAAGGAAGATTTTATTGTAAAGGAAGTCTGCTACCTGTTCTTCCTTAGCTATTCTCAAGGCTTGAACTTTAGCCCACTTTGTCAGGTAGTCAGTGCAAACCAGTATATACTCTTTCCCTTGAGAGGAAGGATCTATGGGTTCGATAAAATCTAAACCCCATTTTTCAAATGGTTCAAGGACTACTTGAGGTTGCAACGACATTTCTAAAGAAGCAGTTGGTCTTCCTACCCTCTGAAATTCATCAAAATGATGCACATAGTTCTTAATGTATTTTTGCATTGAGGGCCAATAGTATTCAACACCTAGGACTTTGTTAGAATTTCTCTTTGTAGAGTAATGTCCTCCCGACGGGTCATCATGACAGGCCCTTAAAATGTTGTAGGTTTCATCAGCTCTTACACATTTCAAAATCATGTGAGGACCACAATGAAATAACATTCCATGAATCCACTTGAATGGGCCACTCTCCCCGATTAGTCGCTTCTTTTGCTTAGATGTGAATCCAGGGGGTATCTCGGATGTAGCTAAATAGTTAGCGATATCTACAAACCAAGGTGATTTTACAGAAATCACAAATAGATTTTCATCTGTAAAATCATCTTGTATAGGGGTAATGTCATCTTCTTCATGTTTGATTTGTGACTGAACATCGACTACCACATTATATTTCCTTGGTTTATCAAGAATCATGACATTAAACTCTTGAAGGAGCAATATCCATCTCATGATTCAACCATTTACCATAGGTTTATTCATTAGGTACTTCATCGCTAAGTGATCCATGTAAACTGTGACCCTATACCCTGTAATAGAATGATGGAATTTCTTGATAGCGTGAACAACAACTAGGAATTATTTTTCTGTTGTTGTATAATTCTTTTCTACCGAAGTAAGATTTTTGCTGATAAAATATATAGCATACTTCCCCCCATTCTCATCTTCTTGTCCCAAAACTACACTGATAGCATCGTCAGAAGCATCAACATAGATATGAAAGGGAATCTCCAGTTTGGCCCTCGCAGAATAGGAGCGGAGATAAGTTTTTCTTTGATTGCTTCGAATGATTTCTGACACTCAGATGTCTAGATAAACTCTATTTCTTTCTACAAAAGAGAGAACATAGGAGCTGCAATTTTACTAGAGCCTTCTATGAACCTTCTGTAGTAGCCAGAATGTCCAAGAAAACTTCTTACATCTGTCTAAGTTTGAGGGGTTTTCAACTGTTGGATGACTTCAATTTTCTTAGGGTCGACCTTTATTCCCTCTGAGGAAATATTATGACCCAAGACTATTCCTTGCTCCACCATTATTAAACATTTTTCATGGCTAAGGGATAGTCTATTTTCCTCACAAACTTGTAGAACATGATCTAGGTTTTGAAGATCTTCATCATAGTTTGACCCATAGATTTTAAAATCATTCATATAAACTTCTACATAGTCATTAACGAGAGCAGAAAATATAGCAAAAACAACTCTCTGGAAGGTTACTGGAGTGTTGCATAGTCCAAAAGGAAGCACTCTATATGCAAATGTGCCCCAAGGGTAGGTGAACGTGGTTTTGTCCTGGTCTTCTAGAGCAACCTGTATCTAATTATAACCACTAAACCCACGGGTGAGTGCATGGAAATGGGTAGCAATTTCATGGACACCCTAAAAAAAAAAAAAATTGAAAACAATAACGCGCTTGCATTATGTCTTTCGTTAAACCTAGGCAAGGTCTCGGCGGATACAACTACAAAGACATAACATGAGCATGTTATAACGTGCTCGTGTTATCAACTGTTAAAAGCAAAAAAAACAAATGCAAATCTCTCATTTGCATTTCGACTGGTTTTTTTGTTGCACCCGCGGCCAAAAACCCCATAATATCATGCTCATGTTATAAGAGGAGAATTTATTCACCAAAAATCCATATTTCTTCACAACGATGGCGCCACGACGATGAGGATCTGTAAGAAGTAAGGATTATATGGTTTTTGTTTTGAATTTGTTAGTTTTAGGTTGAATTTGATATGTATTTGTTTGAATTTTTAGGAGATTCAAATCAACCTGCAAACCCTCAAAATCCTCAATAGGAAGACCAACCAAATATTCAAGATCAAAATCAACCACAACATCAACCTCCTCCACCAATCACTCAACCCCCTCCTGGCACTCAACAAAATTTAATGAGTGAAATTGAGAACAACAAAAAAAAAATTAAGGATTTGATCAATAGGTTGAGTGATCCAAATGGTTCAACCATAGAAAGAATGACCCTTGAAAATTCATTGAAAGATATGTTAACAAATGTAGATTCAATTAGCAAACAAATAATTGGATGGGAAGATAGGAGGCAGGCAGCTAGGGACTATTATGCAAATAAACTATCAGACAAGGATGTGAAAGATTTAAAAATTACAAAAGGTGATTTGTGCTCATTATTCATTGACCCACGCACAAATCAAAATCTTACCCTCAATGCAAAGAGGTTTCCTATCCATTGGTTCCACCAACAACAGATGAAGGAGCGGTTTTATGATAGGTGGTACATGGTCTTCAATTACCCACCGTGCAAAAATTGTGAGGTCCCGCAATATTTCCTTAGGAAACTATAGAGTGAGTTCATATTGAACAAAATCCCAAATTATTTTTATATGAGGGATTTCCAGGGGAGAGGTGGGGGGTTAGGTCAGGATAGACCTGATGCACAACTGGATCCTACATGGCAAGGTAGACGAGCTCTCGCTAGGCCACCTCATGAGCATGTTGTTATGCCTTTCGTTGTGAAGGAAAGTGCTGACATAGAGACATTGTAGGAAATCAACACTTTGACCCAGAGTTTCATCCATCATACTAGCACTATTCTATAGTGCCATCCAAGGGAGTCTTCTAGTGGTGGCCTTCGAACACATATGTGTCAATCTTGCGGGGCTATTTGTTCACATGACCCCATCGACCCTCAGGAGAAAGGTACGTAGGATCCATCTGTAGCTATGGAGATGGAGAGGGCAGCTGACATTTTGCATGAGGCATATGGCATTGATAGTCAGGTAAAAGTTAGTGCATGTGTTCATTGAATTTAATTTATTAAATTTTGATTTCGAAATGCAAGATTAACTAAAAATGTTTTATGATTTTAATAAAATTGCAAGGTCACAGTGTTGAGACTGGATACACCGGCCCCCCACCAACATATTTTTATAGCACACCTCTCACTGGGGTATGTAACTAGTAAACAATTATAATTTTATTACATATTAATGGCATTGTTTTACGAATGGTAATTTAATATGCAATATTGGATGTTGAACAGACTAATATTGGAGGTTTTGATGGAACACTTCCCAGTGGCGGTGGATTTACTCAAACCTTCACACAGGTAATAGAATAAATATTTTAACTAATGAATCAAGTACTTAATAGATTTGTGTAGTTTATACATGCACATCGTTGATTACATTGAATAATTTGTTATTTTATTTTCAGTTGTTGCGAGACAATACACCTCTGAATGTGATGAGGGCAATGGATATTGGTGTGACATCTGCTATACAATCCTTAATGGCTCTGACAGAAGAGGTATAAGGAAAATTAGTAAATTTTAATTTACATTTGTTGTTATAGATGTTAGTTAGTGAAAAATCAAACCATTATTGATTCACATACTTTTTGTCTATTTGTATGTTTTATACAAGGCTTGAGCACACCTGAGCATGGGTGTGAGGATATTTCCCTCATGGAGAGAGACCGTGAGATGGCTATAAGTGATTATTTTGTCAAATATATCATTGTTTATAATGTAATTTCTATATATTCATGTCTTAGTTTTTATTGTAACAGTTAAAACTTCACCATAAACTAAACCCTAGGAGGAGTAGTAGGAGCACTCCATGACCACAACAAAAATGAGTGACAGACCTATCGCCATCCAAGTGAAAAGGAAAGGGAAAGATTTTATTTCCTACGCATGGAGAGCAATGACTTTTGATTCCAGAGTCCTTTGTTGTATGCCTGCATGGTAGTTTTGTACATATTTTTTATTGAACATATTTGACATTGTATGCCTAGATGGCATTCTCATAAGCCTATATGGCTATTTTGTACATATATTTCATACTTATATTGACATATATTTATGTATGCCTACATGGCTATTTGGTTAATACAAATATATTTTATCGATGCCTATCCATATTTGCATTCTAAATTTATGGTTCAATAGATATGAGTTACGTGTATTCAAGTGTATACTTTACAACTTACATGTATACTTTGTGACTTACGTGCATTCAAGTGTATATTTTTTGGCTTACATGTTTTCATGCATATACCTTGTATTCATGCATATACTTTCTTTTAATATGTGTATACTATGTATTCGTGTGTATAATTTTTGAGGCTTACGTGTGTTTGAGTACTTGTACTTCCCTTATTGACATGTACATGTTTGACTTATTCACGTGTATAATTATTAATTGGTTAGCCCTAGCATTGATCTATGTCATCCCCAACGCATGATCCTTGAGATGGAATAAGTACACCCTCAAGGTCAAAAGGAGTTTCTCATGCATTCTTCATAGGCTCATTTTGGTAGTGAAACCAAAAACCTCTTGCTTCATTGAAACGATTTTTGTTTTCCTTTATAGCAAGTCCAAGTCCATTATCATTCTCCATCAGTTCTTCATGTATCCACTCCCCATTAATAGTTGTCTCATGACCTTCATGAAACCAAGCAGTGATCTCATTTGTGATAGAAGAAATGTATGAAGATTTATCTTCCTCCTTATGAACCATTCATCATCATGAGAGATGGGTTCTTGTGAACCACTACTGATGAATCATGGGTCAATGAGTTTGACTTGTAAAACTACATGATTGAATCCTGATAGAAATATCATAATATTTATATATCTAAATGTGTTATTTCCTTCAGCTAAAATTTGTGCTTATACTTATGTGATTGATGTATGTTTCTGTATGGGATCATAGTAATTTCTATTTGATGATGCTATTGTGTCTTTAAGTTTTATTTATTAAAGGGTGCATGAAACAAGTTTTAAATCCTTACAAATCTTTGAATTTCTTAGGTTTTTATATTTGTTGAGTCTAGGCTCTAAGCCTGAGTCCAAGTCAAAAAATGGCTTCTCAAGTCTGAGACAAGTCCTAGTCTTGTAACACTGGTGTGAACACATCGAGGAATAATGTATATGTCATTGAAGAGAGAACCCTTCCTTGTTTCCAAACAAACCATGGTATAGATATGGTTGGTCGAGATAAAACATCACTCTCTTAGATAGTTTGAACCATAATCTTTCATGGTTACAAACACACCTTCATTATGTGTGTTCTTGATCCTACTGAAGAAATGGTGGAACATGTTGTAGATCAAATATTGCAACCCTAAGTCCACAAGAAGGTTACTTGTCCTAATTTCTGCAAATGTCTTTAAGATGTTCATCCTTCTTGAGTAATGTGAACTATTGATGTTATCTAGATCTTTGAAACTATTTGCAATCATGTGCAATACTATAGAAGCTAGAGCTATATCTAATACTACAAATGACTGCTCAATGGAATCCTAATAAAAATATCACAATTTGACACATTGTAGAAAATACCTCCTACTTATCAATTGATGAGCTAAAGGGGCTCTATAATGAATGTTTCATAAGGCACAACACTTGCTGAAGGTTTTACAAATGGGGTTGCAAGCTAAGTGGGCTTAACCTTGGGGAAAAAATTTCATGGTTAAGCACTTGAGCTGGAGTATATTGGAATGGGTGACCTCCTAGGAAGGCCTAGTGCCTCACCTCTGTGAGCATCACTTAGATGCAATGAGTGCTAAGTGGGCAATTCAATATCATTTCAAATTTGTTGCTTTAAGCAACTTACAAATTTACAACTTAAGACTCCTCCAACCTAAGGGATCGATCTGGTGGAACATAGGTCGGAGTGATTCCACATGTTTTGATTCAAAAGATGACCATGCCTAGCATAAAAATACCTATTTGGATGTGTTGGAACAGTCCGCTTGGTCACACAAGTTGTAGAACGAAAGCTGCACCACTCTACAACTTTGCACTGCTTGCATTTGATGCTTTTTCCATCAAGTGAAAGTCCACCACCACTAGAAAACCACTCCGAGATAGACAAAACCAAGAGAGGTTTTTGTAGACAGGGTCAACACAATCCTATAGGATTAGATGAGAAGTTTCTAAGCATAATGGCATCTGAGTAATAACATGCTGAAGTTTGCAGCCATTTTCCACTTTGCACCCTTAAAGGATCGATTCGGTGGAACATAGCTCGGAGCAATACCACTTGTTTCAGTGCAAAAGAGGACCATGCCTAGCGTAAACATACCTATTCAAATGTGTTGGAATAGTCCGCTTGGTCACACGAGTTGTAGAGCGAAAGTTGCACCACTTTGCAACTTTGCACAACTTGAATTTGACATCTTTTCCATCAAGTGAAAATCCGACGCCATGAGAAAACCACTCCAAGATAGCCAAAACCGAGAGAGTCTTTTCTAGAGGGGCCCAAAGCCAATCTGTAGGATTAGACGAGAAGTTTCTAACTATCATGGTATCTAATTAATAGCATGTTGAAGTTTGCAGTTATTTTGCACTTTGGACCCTTAAAGGATCGATCTAGTGGAACATAGATCAGAGTGATTCCACATGTTTCGGTGCAAAAAAATACCATGCCTAGCGTAAACATACCTATTCAGATGTGTTGGAATAGTCCACTTGGTCACATGAGTTGCAGAGCGAAAATTGCACCACTTTGCAACTTTGCAGAGCTTGAATTTGACACCTTTTCCATCAAGTGAAAATCCGCCGCCACAAGAAAACCAATCCAAGATAGCCAAAACTGAGAGAAATTTTTCTAGAGGGGCCCAATTCCTTTCTGTAGGATCAAATGAGAAGTTTCTAAGTGTCAGGGTATCCGAGTACTAGCATGTTGAAGTTTGCAGCCATTTTGCACTTTGGACCCTTAAGGGATCATTCCGATTGAACGTAGCTCAGAGCGATTCCACATGTTACAGTTGCAAAAAATACCATGCCTAGCATAAACATACCTATTCAAATGCATTGGAGCAGTTAGTTTGGTCACACGAGTTGTAGAGTGAAAGTTGCACCACTTTGCAACTTTGCACACCTTGAATTTGACACCTTTTCCATCAAGTGAAAATCCGCTGCCACGAGAAAACCACTCCAAGATAGCCAAAACTAAGAGACATATATCTAGAGGGGTCTAATGCCTTTCTGTAGGATCAGATGAGAATTTTCTAAGTGTCACGGTATCTGAGTAATAGCATGTTGAAGTTTGTAGCTATTTTGCACTTTGGACCCTTAAGGGATCGATCCGGTGGAACATAGCTCAGAGCGATTCCACGTGTTTCGGTGTGAAAAAATACCATGCCTAGCATAAATATACCTAGTCAGATGTGTTGGAATAGTCCGCTTGGTCACACGAGTTGCAGAGCGAAAGTTGGACCACTTTGCAACTTTTCACGGCTTGAATTTGACACCTTTTCCATCAAGTGAAAATCCGCCGCCACGAGAAAACCACTCAAAGATAGCCAAAACCGAGAGATATTTTTCTAGAGGGGCCCAATTCCTTTTTGTTGGATCAGATGAGAATTTCTAAGTGTCGCTATTCGAGTAATAGCATGCTGAAGTTTGCAGCCATTTTGCACTTTGGACCCTTAAGGGATCGTTCTGGTTGAACGTAGCTCAGAGTGATTCCACATGTTTCAGTGCAAAAAAATACCATGCATAGTGTAAAACTACCTATTCGGACACATTAGAGTAGTTATTTTGGTCACATGAGTTGCAGAGCGAAAGTTGCACCACTTTGCAACTTTGCACTGCTTGAATTTGACACTTTTTCCATCAAGTGAAAATCCACTGCTACGAGAAAACCACTCCAAGATAGCCAAAACTGAGAGAGGTTTTTCTAGAGGGGCCCAATGCCTTTCTGTATGATTAAATGAGAATTTTCTAAGTGTCACAGTATCCGAGTACTAGCATGCTAAAGTTTGCAGCCATTTTGCACTTTGGACCCTTAAGGGATCGATCCAGTTGAACATAGCTCAGAGTGATTATACATGTTTCGGTGCAAAAAAAGACCATGCCTAGTGTAAAAATACCTATTCAAATGCGTTGGAGCAGTTAGTTTGGTCACACGATTTGCAAAGCAAAATTTGCACTACTTTGCAACTTTGCGCTGCTTGAATTTGACACTTTTTCCATCAAGTGAAAATCTGCCGCCATGAGAAAACCACTCCAAGATAGCGAAAACCGAGAGAGATTTGTCTAGAGGGGCCCAATTCCTTTATGTAGGATCAAACGAGAAGTTTCTAAGTGTTAGGATATCCAAGTACTAGCATGTTGAAGTTTGTAGCCATTTTGCACTTTGGACCCTTAAGGGATCGATTCAGTGGAACATAGCTTAGAGCGATTCTACGTGTTTCGGTACGAAAGAGGACCATGCATAGCATAAACATACCTATTCTGACCTATTGGAACAGTCTGCTTGGTCACATGAGTTGCAGAAAAATGTGTACAAATTGTTTACATTTCAAAATTCAAAGTTTGCAAATTTTCCTACTCAACGCATTTATAGAACAAGGTGCTACTACACCAAACATGAACTCCAACCTTACAATAGTTGAGTATATCTCATTATGTAATTGAATCTTATTACAATGCCTCTGGCACTTTGTTCTCTTAGATCTTTTACAATGTCACTCATATATTCAAGATTTTCTTTAAATGTCTACATCATAGGTGCTCATTATGAGGTTAACTTCAAATGAGTAACTTGAGATTCCCTCACTAAGCTTCACATGCTCTCTTATAATGGCTTGAAATCAAAATTGAGATTTTTTAAAATCATCAAAATAAGTATGTTGCATTTCTTTTTTCGCTGAGATAATCTTTGATGGCTCTTAAATCAACATTTTCTACAACGAAAGATCAATCAACCCTTAGTAGTCTACTTACAAATACGCAAAGTAAAAGTGAAAAATAAAGAGCATCCAAAATGGAAATGAAATAAAAATAGATGGAAGGCACTTATAGATGTTGCATGCAGGCATCAAAATAAGGATGTTGCATTTCTTTTCTGGTTGACATTCTCTTGGATGGCTCATATCTCTGCATTTTTTTGCAGGGGGACACCAATCACTATAAAAGAAGATGATAGCATTGGAATCAAACAAATTAATTTGCATACAAGTATAAATTAATAAGAACCAGTGTGTATATACTTACAAATTAATCCAATGAACCATCCGGGTCTGATCTAGTCTTTATTGTGTCAAGTATTGCCTCATGGTCAGCCTCACAAACCTTCCATAACGTCTTGTTCAAAGGTCTACCCCCATATTTGGTCAAATGAACATTGGATGCCATGACAAGGTTCGAGTAATGAAGAATCTTACGATGCATGTCAAAGTCCTAAAATAGCCAATGTTTAACACTTGAATGTGGGTACCTTCTCAGCCATGTTCCAGTAACCACAACTGAGCCTGTAGGGTATTCGATGTTTTCTCCATCTATAACTGGGGCCTCCAGTTTCTTTTTGGTCTCAACACAAAGACAAAAGTAATAGTTTGTTCCCTCTTCATTGCCTTCATCTGCAATAACTGCATAAAAATGACCTGCATTGATATGTGCAAAAAATCTCTTGAAATTTGTCAACATTATGAATACAGTACAAAGTAAGATCTAACGATATGGAATTTCAACAACTAAGAAAGTAGATATATCACCTCGTTGAAGTAGATCTGATGTGTGGTCAAATTCGATTGATGATTCTATTTGTGTCAGTTCCAATGTCGTCAGAGGGTGATACGTGGGAAGTGGGCTAAGATAACTTGTGAACCATTTGTCAATCCACTCCCCTGACTCACAATCATTCCAGTCTTGCATTGTACATGAAGAACAAAAGCATGCCATCTTTCGTGTATCGATACTCCATGAACCTGTATTTGAGCTAAGGAGAGAGTGTACCTCACTCGATCCTATTAGTGTACAATGGTCTTCATATGGTGCAATGTTAGTATCATCCATCAACCAAAAAATCTATGAATTGAAGACGTACCTTCATTACCTAGACCCATCAAAGCATTACACCACTCGATAATTGATTTTGCATCTGTCAACTTTTCACTGTCTTTATACTTTAACTCTTCTCATGCTAATGCTCTTTTTACGCATGCTCCTACACTATCATACTCCCCCTTTCCATGTCCAGCCTCTCAAAAGTTCCACATATGTTGAACACCTGTAATGACATGCATCCTGCACAACCAATAGAACATGCATGAGTTCTCAAAATGTGTTAGATAGTTATTAGACCATATTATATGTTGATTGTATTCTATGCCCCTTTGAGCCAAACCACTATAGAACATCTGGAAGCAACCTTGCACGAACTCTAGAGAATGTGTGTGATCATCACTAATGTAAAAGTGGTACTCCCTCAATAACTTCCTTTGCTCATCTATCCTATCAGATGCATGAATGAATTCTATGTGCACAAATATCAAAACTTGTGTGCAGTTGTAATACTATGATTGCACCTCATGTTGTGGCTATAGAGTGTAGTTCTCTACAAATTCAACCACGGATACTATGCTTCCAACTAGAAAGGTGTCCTTGCATAGCTTGAACTACGTGTCCAACCATCAGTCTCTATGGGTATGCATTGCATACTCAGACAGTATACTATCATGAAATGTGTTCATAAATTTGTACACTGGAATCTTCTTAATAACCAAATCACACCTTTTTGCTTGAGACCCATCTTTTGTAGCATATGCCACTGTTTTATACTTCCTGAACTCTACTAGTTTTTGTCCCACCTCATCTATTCTTTCCATATGTTGACATACTGGCATACATTGGAAGCCACCACAACGCTCGCATGAACCATCCAAGCATGTTGTCCTATAGAATATCTGGCCATCGTCTATTTCACATAATTTTTTTGATAAGAAATCACTTAAAGATTTTGGTGGGGCTTCTATGCCACAATCCTGCAAAACATCGTTAGTATGCAAATCTAAACATATAGAACGATAAACATCGTAATGGTTAGAAAATTCAATATGTAGTCTACAGCAACAAGTAGTGCATGTGTGATTTATCTTGACATAAAAAGGTTTACGCAGTTCAAAAAGTCTTTGAGAAATACTAATTTGAGAATAATCATTTTCAAATTTCTGAAAAAATTGGGTTTGAGTCATATCCAAAAAATGCATTGGATGTGGCTCATGATTCCGACTACCTATTCTCCTTCTTACCACATCCCTTTGATTTGGAGATGGCCTTGTGTTATTCTTCCAATACTCTTCAATTAGTGTTCTCAAGGCTTCAACAACTTCTTTACCTTTTTGTGACAGTCTCCCCGAGAATTCCCATAATTCATTTGTATCATTGCCCTCAATTCTTTTCCGCCTTTGAATGGATCTTGATAAATTTTTTCTACTAATTCCCATTTTTTCACTATTATTTTTAATTAGACAAGCTCTCTTTGTTTGAAAACTTACCAAAGTTGATGTAATGACACGTCGGGTGACATTACTATCCTTTGAGTGTGAGGTCTTACCCACACTCTCATAAGCATCCATTAGATTCTTCACAATAGTGTCTTCACTCGATGCATTCGATGTTTTCAACCCAAGATTCTTCATGATGTTCCTATACTTTACACTCCGCATCATTTCAACAAATAGTTGACATCTTGTAGTCTCATTTAGCCTTTCAAAGAATCGTTCCCAAATATAATCAGCATATCTTCTACAAGTGCGTGTTGAAATCTTACCTTCCATGTGCTGCAAAATCTCATCATCAATATTAATCGAATACTTTGGCTTTCTACGCAAATTTTTTGGTGGTGTTCTCCTAGGTACGTACATCTCAACATTAGGAATTTCATCAATAAGTAATTGAGGTGGGATAGATTGCATACCTTCGATCGAGGGTGGAGAAGAAGACATACCTTGAGGTTCACATGGGAATGATGGCATACCTTCTTCATCAATTTTGAGTGATGTACTCTCAACTTGAGATGTGTTGGATGGTGTCCAATAATATTCACTTGCAGTAAATGGTGTCCCTCCATATTCACTTGCAGTAGATGGTGTCCGTCCATATTCACTTGTGCTAGATGATGACCCTCCATATTCGCTTGTGCTTAATGGTGTCCCTTCATATTCACTTGTCGTAGAGGGTGTGTCTCCAACTACGGTATTTGAATCTATCTTACAATGATGCTTTCGCATTCATTCTTGTTGTGCTACAAATTCCCGTTCTCTTTTTGATGGTTGAGGTTCCTCTACAATCAGTTTGTTTTCATCAATTTTTTCCAATTTCTTCTTTTCACGATATGTTGCCACCCGAACTTTCTCCTTTTCTTTCAAGGTTTCGTTCTCTTCGTCTATTAGTTTCCTCTTTGTCTTTTTCTTCGGCATGGCGGATAATTTTATCTGTACCATGGTAATGGGATGAATATTAGTTCCTAAAAAAGTGTTGAAGGAGTGGTCTATGTAATGAAATTTTGACCTTGTGCAAGGTATAGGAGTTTCTATAAACCCTCCCTCTTTGCATTGAAAAATGGGGGTTTTTGTATTGGAAGCCTAGTTGAGCGGGTAAGGTCCTAAGACCTAGAAATTATCGTTTTTTGAGACCTAATTAAAGACTATTTTTGGGTTTGGAAGTCTGGTGTGAAGATCTAAGGGTAGTTCCTTTGTAAAATTGGCCTACTTGGAGGCCTAAAATAGTGAAAAAGGTCAAATTTCTTAATGTTGTGCCAAAGGAGTCATGTGATACGTTAAGGTATGTCTTGCAACTCTAAAATTGGTGCTACAATCATTCTTTTATTTTCCGGTGTCTTCGAAATTTTTGGAGTTAAGCGCCCAAAATTGGTTTTGCACAGTAACTAGATTCCAAGGGTGAGATTTGGAAAATAATGTTTTTGTTTGTTGTCCAGCTTGGAGGAGTGTTGGGATTGGTCCATTACGCCTTTTTAATCTTCATAGATGGCTCTTGAAAGCAAGTTGACATCTTCAATGGTTTTGGGTCCATTACGCCTTAACAATTATAGTTTGTGTTTGTAAACAATGGTGCCATTATGGAAGATTTAAGACAACTTGTGAATGACATAATCATTGGTTGATGTTTTGAGGAACCTAGTTGATTTTAATCAGTTATTTTCAATATTTTCAAGGTCTTTTGAAGGTCCTTAAGGAATTGGGAACTCTTAATGCTAATTTGAGTATACGAATCAAATTTTTTGTGAAGGGAAATATAATTGAATAAGTGTGTCAAGAAAGGTGTTGATTTCTTCCTTTGTACTACATCAGTTTGTGTAGAGGTATTGGAAGGTTTTTGGATCCTTCAGAGGAATGGGAGAGGCTTGGAGTTGTCTTAAAGGATGAATTTTAATGAATGGTTTTGAATTTCTATAATTGGAAAGTGTAAAATGGTAATTGGCAAGTGTATATAATTGTGTATATAATTTGGTAATTTAAAATGTGCATTTACAAACTAAGGTTATAATGACAAACAAAAATGAAAGAAAGCCATAACAGAATGAAAGAAAATTTGTTAAGACTTCACATACCTTAAAAACCAGACTTTCAAATGGAGGAGTTCAACCCAATTATGTAGCCTTAGCTTCTTGTTTCTTCAAAATCCACAACAATTTGACTTGTTCAAAAGCTTGTTCCCTTCCACACTTCAATTGTATATTAGTTTTTAAAGGAATTCAAAATTCAATTGGTATAATTTGTCTTTCAACATGGAAAATCTTCTTTATCATGCAAAGGTGGTAAAAGATCATGGAAAAGGTGATGGAATGTGAAAAAAATGCTTGCACACTTCACAACATCATCAAAAAGCTATTTTTTATCAGAGCACACGTAGAACCAGGGGAATATGCAGACTGTAGGCCTTCAAATCATGGGTATATAGATTTTTTTTCTGTTTTAGTGGAGTAAAAAATGTGCAAACGTTATAATGTGAGCGCGTTACGCGAGAGAGTGGGAGGGAGAGAGGGGGAGAGTGGGAGATAGAGAGGGAGGGAGAAGGGGAGAGTGGGAGATAGAGTGGGAGGGAGAGAGTTGATCCCTAATCCCTCAAACCCTATACCCTCTTAATCCCTCAACCCTCAACCCTCAACCCTCAACCCTTAAACCCTAATCCATCAATCCCTATACCATCTTAATCCCTCAACCCTCAACCCTTAATACCTAATCCCTCAACCCCTATACCCTCTTAATCCCTCAATCCTCAGCCCTTAAACCCTAATCCCTCAACCCCTATACCTTCTTAATCCCTCAACCCTCAACCCATAAAACCTAATCCCTCAACCCTTATACCCTCTTGATCCCTCAACCCCTATACCTTCTTAATTACTCAACCCTCAACCCTTCAACCCTAATCCCTCAACCCTCAACACTTAAATCCTAATCCTTGAACCCCTATACCCTCTTAATCCCTGAACCCTCAAACCTCAACCCTTAAGCCCTATTCCCTCAATCCATATACTATCCTAATCCCCCAACCCTAAACCCTTAAACCCTAATCCCTCAGCCTATATACCCTCTTAATCCATCAACCCTCAACCCTCAACCTTTAAACCCTAATCCCTCAACCCCTCAACCCATATACCCTCTTAGTTCCTCAACCCTCAACCCTCAACCCTTAAACACTAATCCCACAACCCTTATAAACTCTTAATCCATCAACCCTCAACCCTTAAACCCTAATCCCTCAACCCCTATACCCTCCTAATCCCTCAACCCTCAACCCTCAACCCTTAAACCCTAATCCCTCAATCCATATACCCTCTTAATTCCTCAACCCTCAACCCTTAAACCTTATTCCCTCAAACCCTATACCCTCATAATCCCTCAACCCCTAAACCCTAATCCCTCAATCGCTATACCCTCTTAATCCCTCAACTCTCAAACCTCAACCTTCAACCCTCAACCCTCAACCCTTAAACCCTAATCCCTCAACCCCTATACCCTCTTAATCCGTCAACCCTCAACACTTAAAACCTAATCCCTCAATCCCTATACCCTCTTAATCCCTCAACCCTTAACCCTTAAACGATAATCCCTCAACCCCTATACCCTCTTAATCCCTCAACCCTCAACCCTTAATCTCTAATCCCTCAATCCCTATACCCTCTTAATTCCTCAACCTTCAACGCTTAAACCCTAATCGCTCAACCCCTATACCCTCTTAATCCCTTAACCCTCAACCCTCAACCCATAAAACCTAATTCCTCAATCCCTCAACCCTCAACCCTCAACCCTTAAACCTTAATCCCTCAATCCCTATACCCTATTAATCCCTCAACCATCAACCCTTAAACACTAATCCCTCAACCCCATACCCTCTTAATCCATCAACCCTCAACCCTCAACCCTTCAACCCTAATTCCTCAACCCCTATACCCTCTTAGTCCCTCAACCTTCAATTGTCAACCCTTAAACCCTAATAACCCAACCCCTATACCCTCTTAATCCTTGAACCCTCAACCCTCAACCCTTAAATCCTAATGCCTCAACCCCTATACCCTCTTAATTCGTCAACCCTCAACCCTTAAACCCTAATCCCTCAACCTCTATACCCTTTTAATCCCTCAACTCTCAACCCATAAACCCTAATCCCTCAATCCATATACACTCTTAATCTGTCAACCCTCAACCCTTAAAGCTTAATCCCACAACCCCTATACC